>LZPO01116979.1:139712-156511 GCA_001675575.1 Neotoma lepida
CTCATCCATCTAGTTCCTTCCCATCTTAGCTCCTCTCCCATCTCCTTCTTCCTCATCTTGTTCTTCNCCATCTGGTTCTCCTTTACCTTACATTACATTCTTCTAGTTCTCTCTTCTAGCCCCTCAGTCTAGTTCTTCTCCAACTTAGTTCATTCCTCTCCGGATCTTACCCATATAGTTCTCCAGAAAAAATCCTCAAAAATCCTCTCCTGTCTCAATCCTCAAAATTCCTCTCCCTCTTTATCCTTCTTTGTTCTCTGTCCTTTGTTCTCTGAGCTATATTGTTATAAATCCAAGCAATTGCAATCCCCTCCAGCCAGGTCACCAGGCCTGAATTCCTTCAAGGTCATGAAGGCAGGTAAGAGTTTCCTGAGGCAGTGATTGTCAGGCTTTCTTTTACAACCTGAGAATGGAGTGGTTAAAGGAGGAGGCCAGCTGAGGGCTAATATCAGTTAGTATATCAAAAAGGGATTTATGTGCTTAACCTACATTCCTAGAGGTAGTTAGGTAAGAAGTTAGGGATCAATAAATTTTGTAAGGCAGTATAAGGGTCTCAGCTAAAATTGCACAAGAGATAAACCTATCCGCTGACCTAGGAAACAGGCATTGTTTCATTTGACCTTGGATGCTTAAGTCTGTTCTTAGAGAGTACAGAGGTATCTCTGATATTCCTTTAGTAGAAGGAAAATGGTATCCAGTAAATGATGGAAAAGCTACAATAGCACACGAGAAATTCATAGTAGGAAATGGCTAATAATCAAATCCAATATCGCCAAGACTCCTTGAGCTTCAGTTTGACCTCTGGAAGGCCCTTGGCTTCTTCCAGGTATTAGTTTTGTCATAATCAGCTGAAATCCTACTTTACATATTGTTGCAACTTGCTGCACAGATAGTGATCTTCTTTGAAAAAAGAAAGAAAAAATAGGTAACCTGCAGTAGATTTCCTCCAAGCTTCTTTTCTGCTCCTACCACCAATCATCTATACTTATCACCACTCTCAAACTTCTTTTTACTTCGACCTAGGACTCTGCCCTAAATCCCATGCCTTTTTTTTCAACTCCTTGAGGACCATCTCACCTCAAGCCAACACTTATAGATGTGGTGTTGCATCGGATTCTGACTATGCTACTCACCTTTCCCAGTAAGAAACTAGTTGCCTATGGTGGTTTGAAGGCAATTGGTCCCCATAATCTCATAAGGAGTGGCACTATTGGGAGGTGTGGCTTTGTTGGAGTGGGTATGGCCTTGTTGGAGGAAATATGTCACTTGGAGGTGGACTTTGAGATTTCCTATGCTCAGGATACTGCCCAGCTTCACAGTCAACTTACTGTTGCTTGCAACATGTAGAACTCTCAGCTACTTCTCCAGCACCATGTCTGCCTGCATGTTGACATGCTTCCTGCCATGATGATAATAGACTGAACCTCTGAAACTGTAAGCAAACCACCCCAATTAAATGTTTCCTTTATAAGAGTTGCCATGGTCATGGTGTCTCTTCATAGCAATAAACACCTAAGAAAACATGCATGTATGAAAATGTCACAAGTCAACCAACTATTTTGTATCCTAATGAAAAGTTAATTAAAAATACAATAGAAAATCATCAGGGCTGCATGTGAGCATGCACTTACTTATATGACTACTAAATAAAATATAATAGGCAGACAAGTACATTTCCCTTTATGCAAGGAGCTCCACATTCAATGCATTGGTTTTTCCAATCTGGACCATCTAGAATGCTTTCCCTTTGATTGGCATGGTTGTGTTTTTTTAAGCAGTAGCAGCAAATTAATGAAGCAGTATGTCTTTACTGAGACACATTTAATTTACTGAGAAGAGTACTACTGTTGCTTCTTGGTAGTTTAAAATGTATGACTTGAATTTTAAAATAAATATTATAACATTATTTGCAGAGAAACTATAAAAATTATCCAACTGATTGAAATAAAACACCTAGGGTAAATTTAGGGGAAGAATTGGAATCTCCAAAAAGTCACATTTTCTCCTAATTTTAACAACTGCTTCAATACTTAAGAATTCTCAGTGCAGCCAGACTGTAAAATGTTTATTTTAAAATGAAATCTATTAGCTTTCTTCATAATCATCTTATTGTACAATCAAAATTAGACTTTTTTGGACTGAAAATAACACATCCTTCAGGTAATGTTTAGGACTTACTTAGCATGATGTGTAGTGCTTTCGTGAAAATAAGTAAGGGTGGCCTTTCTGATTTGGAGATATTTTAGTGCTCAGGAAACTAAGGCAGGAGAATTGCCATAAATTCAAAGCTACTGATAGATTCAGGGAGAGAGGGAGTAATTGAATTGCCTTAAGCTGTAGACCCGTTGATGACTCCACCAGGTCCTAGTGGATAGTTCGAAACCAAACATCACGCATAGTTAAACTGAGTGAATCACAAAACAAAAGCAAAAAATCATGGATCTGGGGAAAGGATTGATGGGGTGGGAGGGAGATACAAGAAGGTAAGAAGAAAGAGTGACTCAAATGCATTATATACATGTAAGAGTTTCCCAAAGAGCTAACTTAAATTTTAAAATGCTTCTGGCCACAAAGAAGTAACAGAATCTTTTGTAAACAACCATAAGCTGGACAGAATATGTGAAACAACTAATTTTAGGCATTAGACAAGAGTTAGTACATGCCCATTGTTTGCAGAAAAGAAAGAAATGGAGTGATCCCAAAGTGGAGCAGGAAGGAAGGATGCCGAAAACAGGATGTTCTTGAGATGAAGACTGGGTGATAAGAGTTCAAAGAGGCTGAGCAGCTGGGAAGTATGGAACAGAGCACTATAAATGAGGTACCTGCCAGGAGAACCCTAGCAATCTGGTGCATTTTAACTAGAATTATTCTCAGATCTCTTACTTCAATGGGAATAAGAGAGAGTTTATTCAACACAGGAGAAAAAATTGAGGAAGACACCAGAAGATGGAGAGACCTCCCATGCACATGGATTTGTAGGATTAATACTGTGAAGATGGTCATCCAATCAAAACAGTATACAGATTCAATGCAATCCCCATAAAATTAGAATGCAATTCTTCACAGAAATTGAAAAAAATCTTAAAATTCATATGGCAATACAAAAGACTCTGGAGAGCCAAAGCAACAAAAACACTGCTGGATGTATCACCATTCCTGATTTCAAGTTCTACTACAGAGATGCCACACAAAAACAGTGTGGTACTGGTACTAAAACAAGCATACTGATCAATGGAATAGACTTAGGACACAGATATAAGCTCATACTCCTACAGCCAAATGATTTTTATTTATGAAGAGGCCAAAAACACACATTAGAGAAAAGAGCATCTTCAACAAATGGTGCTGGTCAAGCTAGGATGACCACATGTATAAGAATGAAACTTGATCATTATCTGTGAACAAAAACAGTTCCAAGTAGATTGATTAAAACTGGGCTATGGAACTGAACAGAGAGTTCTCAAAAGAAACACAAATGGCTAAGAAATTATTTTTAATGTATTCAACATTCGTAGCCATCAAGGAAATGCAACTTAGAACTACTTCAAAATTTCACCTTATACCAGGCAAAATGACTAAGAAGCAAAGGACAACAAATGCTGGTGAGGATGTGAGGAAAGGGGACCACTTCTTCCCTGTTAGTGGGAGTGCAAACTGGTGCTGCTACTATGGAAATTAGTTCTTCAAAAAGCTAAAAGTAGGTCTACCAGGACTGAAGAGATGGCTCAATGGCTAAGTGTACTTATAACTCTTGAGAAGACCTGGGCTCAGTTTCTAGCACCCACATGGGAGCTTATAACCATCTACAACTCCAGTTCCAGGGGATCTGGCACATTCTTCTGACCTATACAAGTACCAGGCATACACTTGGTGCACAGACATACATGCTGCCAAAACACTCATACACGTAAAATAAATAAATCTAATTTTTTTTATGGTTTTTCGAGACAGGGTTTCTCTGTTTAGCCTTGGCTGTCCTGGAACTCACTCTGTAGACCAGGTTGGCCTTGAACTCAGACATCTGCCTGTGTCTGCCTTCCAAGTGCTGGGATTAAAGGCCTGTGCCACCCCTGCATTCTTTAAATCTATTTTTAAAAAAGAAAAGCAATAGATCTATAATATGATTCAGTTATAGCATTCCTAAGCATACAGCCAAAGGATTATACATCTTACTACAGACATTTTTGCTCATCCACATTCACTGCTGCTCTACTCACAATAGCAGGAAGTAGAAACAGCCTAGATATCCTACAACTAATGAATGGATAATGAAAATATGTTACATTTATACAATGAAATGTGATTCAGCTGCTAAGAAAAATGAAACTATGAAATTTGCAGGTAAAATTAAAGGAACAGGAAAACATTATTTTGAACAAGGAAATTTTTATGTAATTTGATGTAATTATACAGGGATATACACGTGTAAAAACTCTCAGAAATATGCACACAAATGAGAGTATTTTACAAAAGTTATACCTCAAATAAACTTCTCTGTCTTTGTTTCTAGTGAGCTTTTCTCTCTCTGCACTTGGGAAGTGGGACCTTAAACAGATGAAGAAATGATGGCGAATGCCTTCAGGATCTCCAAACACAAAAGGACTGGGGTAAGGGTACAAAACCACAGGCAATGGAAGAAGAGAGTGATAGCCTAAGTGTTCTTTGGAAAAGAACACTATCCACAAAGTTAAAAGACAAACTATGTCCCAGGAATATAAATATTTACAATGTATATGACATGTAAAGTTTTAGTGTCCAGAATACAATAAATCATGTACAACTGTGCAGAAAAGACAAATTTCCAGGAAAATGGCTCTGAAAACAAAGTTCACAAGAAACAAGCCAATTCATTATAAATATGAGACAGGCAACTTCACTAGTAGACAGAGAAATGTGAATTAAAGCTATAAACTGTGGTGATATTTTATTTATGCTCTAATAAATAAAGCTTGCCTGGAGATCAGAGGAAAACCAGCCACTATATTAGACATAGAGGTCAGGTAATGGTAACACATGCCTTTAGTTTTATCACTTGGCAGGCAGGGATCTGTCTAGATTTCTGTGAGTTCAAGGCCACACTGGAGAACAGAACCAGGCATGGTGACACATGCTTTTAATCCCAGCACCAACCATAGAGGTCTGGAAGTCTGTATAGACAGACAGGAAGTGACAGAGCTGGGCAGGAAGAGGAAGTGATGTAGCTGGGCTGAGAGAGCCAATGAAAGAACAGAACAGAAAGGCATATAGGCATGGGTAGGCAGGAAGTAGCTCTTTTCAGAAGCTACGGAGTTGGTGAGGTGAGGTTAGCTATGGCTTTCCCTATACCTCTAATCTCTCTCAGGCTTTAACCCCAATTTCTGCCTCCAAGGTTCTTATTTAATAAGACTATTTAACAATTCATTTACAATAAACCACCATTGTAGACCTACAAGGTTGACAAAAGAATCTCTAGCCTAGTATCAATGCTGACAAGTCTATGATGGAAACAGCAACCTCTGGGCTGTGGTGCTGAGAAACTAAATGCATAATGTCAGAGAATAATATGGCAATGTGAGGCAAATTTGAAAAGCCTACAGCTCCAAATTCTACTTCTAAGTGAGTGACAAAAACTCTTCTACACATAATTGAGTAGGCCCTTGTGAGGGATTTTACAGAAGTACTCCTTGGAATTGCAAAATGATGGAAACAGAATGTTCAATAACTGGGAGGAGAATGGTCGGAGAGCTGAAGAGCAGGGAAGGATGAGAGAGAGTTGGCTCTTTTCATTGCACAGAGTGATGCACAATGATTAATTAACAAAGGGCCTTTTATTTATCATTATTGTGTGTGATGGGGGCGGGCAGACATGTCACAGCGCGTACATGGAGTTCTCTCTCTCCTTTTACAGTGATATCTGAGGATTGAACTCAGGTTGCCATGCCTGCATAACAAGTAGTCTTATTTCCTGAGCCATTCCATTGGCTTCAGTAAGATTTTTGAGAAGATAAAAAATGAATGGTGGTCTAGTCAGCCTGTTACTGTAACACACATTAGAGATAATTACATTATAAGAAGAAAAGGGTTATTTGCCTCACTGTTTTAGTGATTTCCATCATGATGTGTTGGCTCCATTGCTTGTCAGGGCAGAAGCACATGGCTGAGTCTCAGGAATTAGAAGTGAAGAGAGAGGGTAAGAGAGTGACTTCCCATAATCCCCTTTGATGCAGGCTCCCCAATGACCGGAAAACTCACCCGTAGATTCCACCTCCCAAAGACTCCACTACTTTTTGTTAGTGAGAACATGCTGAGAACCAAGCCTAATGAAATAGGCATTGGAGGACACTCCATATCTAAACCAGGGCCAATTAGATGACTCAAAGAGTAAAGAAACTTGCTACCAGGCCTGACAACTGACTTTTATCCTCAGAACCTGTGGGTAGAAGGAGAGAACTGAATCCCATGAGTTTTGCTCTCTCTCTCTGTGTATACACACAAATTAAATAAATATTAAAAAGTGTTGTTAAAAAAATACCTAAACAAGAGCTAGAAAGACAGGTCAGTGGTTAAGAACACTTACTCTTGCTGATGACCTGGGTTTAGTTCTCAGTAACCATATAGTGGCTAACAAATATAACTCCAGTTCCAGCTGCATATGCATACATGTAGACAAAGCACTCATACAAATAAAATAAACAAATCTTCTTAAAAATCTAGGGGTGCTGGAGAGTATGTCCTCACTGTTTAAGAGGATATACTGTACTTGTAGAAGACCCGAGTTCAATTCCCAGCACTGACATTTTGGGGTCTCACTATGGCCTGTAATCCCAGGTCTAGGGAGATTGGACACTTTTAATTTCCTCAGGCACATGCACTCATGGGCACAGACTCTCTCTGTGTCTGTCTGTCTGTCTCTCTCCCTCCCTCTCTCTGTCTCTGTCTGTCTGTCTCTTTCTCTCTCTGACATACACATACACACACACACACATACACACTTTTACTATCTCTCATACACAATTAAAAATAATAAAACAAATCTTTAAAAATATATCTAAATCATACTCAGTAGGGGCCAAAAACAAAAAACCAACAAACAACAACAAAACACAGAGGAGTTGGCCTTAGACAGAAGGCAAGGCCTCTCCTCTAACGTAAAAGGAAAGATTAGGAGCAGTGCAAACTCGGCAGTTTTTATAGGCTTGGTAGTGGAACTTCTCATCTGAAGATCTACATTTTTCATGCTGACAGTACAGGGTAAGGTGGAGTTGGAGGACTAAAGGACACATGACACTGTGAAAGGGGAAAAGATAGAATGAAGTAGCCATCATAGAGTGGAGGAGCTAAGACAATGCACTGTTCAGCCAGGCAGAGCTAAAACCCACTTGAGTTGCTGAATTGGTGACCATGAAGTTTAGTTCTCCCAATCTTTGTAGAGTTCTGATTTGTCAAGCAAATAAAACGTAACCATTGGCGGAAACTGGCTGGAGGGTATATGGGCCTTCTTTGCACTATTAATATTTGTTTTTTAGAGACAAGTCTCTCCCATGTACCCCAAGTGTTCTAGAAATCAGTCTGTATTCTAGGCTGCTCTTGAATTTGCTCCTAACTCAGCCTTCCAAGTGCTGGAATTAGAAACATGTACTGCCAAGGCCGACATATTGTGAGTTTATAAGTATCTTAGAATAAACAGAGTTTTTATTAATTAAAGGAGATAAAATGATGAATTATGATAAAGGGCATATAAGAGTTTTAAATTGTCACAACTTTTCTGTAAGTCAGAAACAATTTCAAATTTTTAAAAAATGAATAAAAAGGCTGCTAATGTTACATAATGCAATAGCATGGGAAGTTGCTGGTAGGAATTCATATTCTTACAGTTATTTGTCTCATTTATCCAAAATCAGAGTTCTAACAAATGCCTGAGTAGTTCAACTTCTGGGTATCTAGAAGAAACAGAAATGGATCCACCTAGCAAAAAAATGTTCAATGAAAGACCCCCAAAATATTTATACTAGTAGAATCTCTTTACTATAACTTTCAAAGCAGGCAAAACGAAGTTAGAGTGTTAAATGTCTGGATAGTATTTATCATTGTAAAGAAGGGAATGTTGGTCATGCTATAGGTCCCAGCTTCTTAAACTGTGGGAGTTGTCTTAGTTTCTGTTGCTTTCTTTCTGTTGCTGGGATAAAACACCTTGACCAAAAAATACTTGGGAAGAAAAAGGTTCATTTGGCTTACACATTTCAATCACTCTCCATCACTGAGGGAAGTTAGGGCAGGAACTAAGCAGGACAGGACCTGAGGCAGGACCTAAAGCAGAAGCCATGGAGGACCACTGCTGACTGGCCTGCTGCCTCTGGCATGCTCAGCCTGCTTTCTTATACACCCTAGGACCACCTGACCAGGGTTGGCACCACCCACAGTGAGCTGGACTCTCCTACATCAATCAGGAAAATGCCCTACAGGCTTGCCTACAGGCCAAATATGATGGAGGCATTTTCTCAGTTGAGGCTCCCTCTTCCCAGATGACTCTAGCTTATGTAAATTTGACAAAAATTAGACAGCACAGGGTTGTTTGACTAATGTGGGGGCTGTGACAACAGTAAGAGATTTGTGAATGTGCAACAGCCAAAAAAGAATTTGTATCCAAATATTTAATGAATCTGAGTTCTTGCTGGCAGTGTTCATCCATGTCACATTGTACAACTTCATGGCACTCTTGGTGCTGAACACACATGTGCACTTTGCACTGCACATGTTGTGACACCAGACAGTCAGTGCCAAAGAATATGGCCTGAAAAGCCTCCACTCTCATTCAAGACACACGGCTGAGTTTTTACTGTGCACACTAAGTTTTCTACTCTTACAGAAACACCATGATCCAATCATAGAAAACTAAGACTTCTTTATTGTTGGAAACCTTCAAGCTTCTAGTCCTTTTTCTTTTTTAAGAAAAGGAACACGGACTGGTGGTGCAGGCCTTTAATCCCAGCACTCAGGAGGCAGAGGCAGGCAGACCTATGAATTTGAGGTCAGCCTGGTCTACAGAGTGAGTTCCAGNACAGCCAGGGCTATTACACAGAGCAACCCTGTCTCAAAAAAAAGCAAAACAGAAAAAAGGAGATAGAAAAGAAAATAAAAGGAACACCAAAAATGCATTGCATGTTGAAGGCACGGAATAATTAAGTTTCCCTCTTCTGATTATTTATAAAAGATAATTGTTACAAACTGCATTCTAGTACACAACTCTTGTCTAATTGTATTTTCATAGTCATTGTCGAACTTGTGTCTAACTTGTCTCTATTCACCACAGCCTCATCCTTCCTAGCCTCTGATGACCATGAATCCATTCTCTACTTTTGTGAAATCAGTCAACATTTGTAGCTTCCTGTGTGCATTTTGCTTTGACAAAAAAACCTCAAAATGTGAATTATTAGTAAATAATTTAGGAGTCATCTGCTCTGCTTGCTACTTGTCAATTCTATGAGCTAGAGAATATTACTGGACATGGGACATAAACTCTAGTCTCTCACTGAACTTTATAGTGTATATATCTTTATGTTTCATCTAGTGGCCTCTGCCTTTTGACAATCTATGGAAAGTTGCTACCCATAACTCTATCCACTCACCCAGAGGCATTTATATCTATTACTTGGCACACCCCACTTTTGGTGCTATATTCTGCATGAATCAGTGTTCTTGTGTGAAACTGGTGGAAATTGGCTCTTGTTTAATGAAGCAGAAAAAGTAATTTAGCAAAAGGATATTTGACAAACACTTAGTCACTGGGGACAGTGAGCAACTAGATTCAAGCCATGTGGCCAGGGACAATTCATCAAGCTATATCCTAGAGTTGCTCTGGTGATAACCCCACTGTTCTCAGCACTAAGAACTAGATGCCATAGCTGGGAATTCCCACACTGTCTAGGCATTGGATGAGCTCAAGAATCATGAGCAGATATTAGAGAGTCAGCACATGCTCAGACCTTTGATTACAGTAACACTGTTCGAATCATCTTACCACGACTCCTTGTGGTTAGTCTTTTACTTGCCCAACACACAAATTAAATTTAATTATCATTGTTTGTTTGGTAAAAACATTATATGTTGGAGTCAATGTGATGGCTCACTGTTACCTGAGGGCACTAATTGCCAAGCCTGAAGACCTGAGTTTGATCCTCTGAGCATAAATGGTAGAAGAGAGATGGCTTCCACAAGTTATCCTGAACTCAATCATGTATATACACATATACACAAACAAATAAATGAAATACATACATATATAAGATGAATCTTAAATGGTCTTATTAAATAAAAAACAACCCAGCCAGATATTGGGGTAAATGCTGAAAGATCAGAGAGACAGAACAAGCCACAGCCAACCTCACCTCACCAACTCATCAGCTGATCCTGTTTTTTTCACTGTAGGTTTTTGAGTCCTTACCTGAATGGATCTCAGCTGAACTCTTGCTAAAAGCCTCAAAGCTTAAAAAGCCTCTAGCTCCTGGTCTTTATGCCTTATATATTTTTTTGTTTCCTGTCATTACTTCCCGGGATTAAAGGCATGTGCTCTTTCCAAGTAAAGACATGGGATCTCAAGTGTTGGGATTAAAGGTGTGTGTGCCACCATTTTTGGCCTCTATGTTGAATCTAGTGGCTGTTTTGTTTTCTGACCCCCAGATAAGTTTATTAGGGTACACTATATATTGGGAGACACAATATTACCACATTTTTCTTTTTTGTCTAAAATAATTAAAGAAGCTTATAACTAATATAAGAAAATCTATACCCAAAAAGTATATACACGATATACAGTCAAGAATTACATTAACAGTGTCTAGTACATAAACATTTAACAGATTTAGACAAAAACTCCATTATATATATATTAATAATGTCCAGTCCATTAATATTTGACAAATTCAGACAAAAAATTTTATTATTTATCTTATTTTGGTGAGTCCAATCCAAAATTGTATACAATACACAAAAACCCAATCCAATGTAAAATATTTAAAACTGTGAGTTGCCTTTTAAAAGTAGATTTAATAATCATCTTTATCTTATCATATCTATATCTTTTTTGTTTTTAGAGTAGATTTAATAATCTACCTTTTATCTTATCATAGCTATATCTTTTTAAAGTAGATTTGATAATCTATCCTTTATTCATCAATTTTATATCTTTTTTTAGAGTAGATTCAATGATCTACCCTTTATCTATCACTTTTATCTTTTTTAGAGTAGATTTAATGATCTACCCTTATCTATATCTTTTTTTTAACAAGAACCCTGAATATAATTTCTTTTGTTTAGCTTTTTTTTTGGCCATTAACAATTAACAACTTGTAACAAACCATGCTAAACAATGGCAATATCCATAACTCATTAAATGACCACAAACCACCCACTCCACCTCTTGGGAATGTGGGCGTCATGTTTTTAAAATTATTTTTTGTTGTTTGGGGGTAAAGGGATCTTTAGGGGATCCTGAAAAGAAAATTTTGGGGTTATTTGTCAAGTCCTGACAGAGTTAGCTGTATCATTTGTTCAGTATCTGCATAATGGGAAAGTGTAGGGCTTGTCTCAAGTCCTTGTTCGAGTAGTCTGTCAGGCTGGATCATCTCAGCTAGCCATCTTGAAATTGTCCTGAGCAGTTTGTAGTCCAAAGCCAATCTTTGAGTGGTGTTTAATCAGCTTAATGGCTTTATCATAGTCCATGTGGAATCATCGTTGTGGGATCCCGTCATCTTTTTGGAGACTTTAAAAAACAATCATTGGGCACCAGATGTATGATGAATCTTAAATAGTCTTATTAATAAAAAACAACCCAGCCAGACATTGGGGTGAATGCTGAAAGATCAGAGAAACAGAACAAGCCACAGCCAACCTCACCTTGCCAACTCCTCAGCTGATCTTGTTTCCTCAGACTGCAGGTTTCTGAGTCCTCACCCGAATGGATCTCAGCTGAACTGCTGCTCAAAGCCTCAAAGCTTAAAAAGCCTCTAGTTCCTGGTCTTCATGCCTTATATACTTTTCTGCTTCCTTCCATCACTTCCTGGGATTAAAGGCATGTGCTCTTCCCAAGCAAAGACATGGGATGTCAAGTGTTGGGATTAAAGGCATGTGTGCCACCATTTTCTGTCCTCTATGTCTAATCTAGAGGCTGTTCTATTCTCTGACCCCCAGATAAGTTTATTAGGGTACACTATATATTGGGGGACACAATATCACATATATATATATACATGTCATATATATCATTAATATAACACAGTGTAAAATATATAGGGCTCAGACTAGTCAGCTTTGGGCATCCACTGAGGTTCTTAGAACCCCTACAAATGAGGAGGTACTGCTTCCTATCCCTGGGCTCACTAGACCACTTGAGGTCACAACAGATGAGAGACAAGATACTTACAATAATTTAAAGAAGTGAGGCTTACTAGAAAGAATGATTGACTAGTTGAGGTGAGTTAACTACCAAAGTAGAATACAGAGAAGGGCTCTAGAGAATCTCCTAGGACTGCAGGAGAGTAGCCAAGGTGAGAATTTCCCAAGGCCAGAAATTCAGATCTTTTCAAGCGAGTATGTTTTCTGTCACCACATTGTCACTGGGGTAGATGCCTCCTACTGCAGTACCAGCAGTTTAAAGCTGGCTGGCAGGAAACCATCCTTTGTCCAGAGAAAATGTTGAAGTTACAGGAGGAATCAATGAAACTCAGAAGGAAGCAGCCCTTTTGCCAGGTGCTACTGATTCTGTCTGGAAACTATGTGGGATACCTGCAGAACTCCAAGGGAATCCACTCTCAAGGGATGGGAAAGGTAGTTGAAATGAGGGAGCAGGGTTAGGTCTGAAACAGCAGCCACTGCTATAATCAAATACTTGCAATAATGAACTTAGAAAAAGAAAGGGATATATTGGTTACCTGTCTTGTTGGTATGACAAAATACCCAGATGGAAGCAACTTAAAGCAGGAAGGTTCATTTTGGCTCACAATTTTGATGGTAGAGTCCACCAAGGCAGAACAGTTGTGGTTTAACTGTGTAACCCTGGCTGGTCTGGAACTCACTATATAGACAAGGGTAACCTGGAACTCACAGAGCTCAGCCTGCCTCTACTTCCCTGTTGAAACTCCCATATCATCTTTTGATATTGTCACTTTGGGAACCAATCCTCCAAGGAGATCCTTTTAGGGAAAAGAGAAACAAACAATAACAACTTGTTCATGTGTCCATGTACATCAATCATTTTGCACAGTGCATGACACATGATGCACCATGTAAGAAATCCATCTGTTGTGAAATATTCCTTTACACTGTGTGAAGATATGTCACTGTGATTGGTTTAATGAAAAGCAGCCAATAGCTAGGCAGGATTTTCAGGGCAGGGTCATTGCTGGGAAGGAGAAGGGCAGAGAAGCCAGCCAGACATGGAATGAGTTGGACACACAAAATGGGATAGAAGTAAAAGCCACATGGTAGAATGTAGAGTAATGAAAATATGGGTTAATTTAAGTTATAAGAGCTAGTTAGAAACAAGCCTAAGCTATTTATTGGCCAAACTTTTATAATTCATAATAAGTCTTCGTGTCATTTTTTTGTGAGCTGGCAGCCCTAAAAGAAAAGTCCATCTACAGCCATCAGCACCATGATCCAATCTATTCTGACTGGGATGCATAATGAAAGCTTGAGACCCCTTTAGAGACAATGAGAGAGATACTCAGGCATCTAACTGTATAAAGGCTGCCAGCACTCAGATCTTTATTATGAGATCCAGTATCAGAGGAGAGAAGGCTGTTGCTGACCTAGGAGTACAGTCAGGCCTCACACCAAGAGTGCTGGCCAGTGGAGTCCCTGCATTTTCCTCAGGAAGATCACAATGGCAGAAGCCTTGACAAGCCTCTTGACACTGTTTGGCATAATGCAACAGGACCAAACTCTTTATTATTCATTATAAATTCTCTTTGTTCTCTAAGATTTACTCTAAGTAACTGGCTATAGTACAGTCATTGTGTGCAGAGGCTTGGAAAGAAGAGCCTGAACTTTGATTACTTTATTTTATTACTCTATTTTGAGTACTTGAGGCCATGCATTATGAAGCTTTCTTCCAACTCCCTGTGATAGTTTTAGTGAGACCAGATATTCTGAAATAACCCAATACCTGCCTATAAGAACTGGTCCCAAGATGCCATGAATCCCAAGAAAAAGGTAGAGTGATTTAAAAACACACTGAGTATAACTTGTTGGAAGGACTTTCTAACAGAAGCATAAGCCTGAACGGCAGCAAAAACAAATATTTCCCACAATTTGGCTCAGAGGTAGTGGTGCAGGCTGGATAACAGTAACTAATGTGAAGGAGTTGAACACAATCTTTATGCCATAGTCTGCTCATAAAGTCCCACATGCCACTCTTGCAGTGCTGCTCACATTATCTTCTGGAAAACTAATGGGGAAAACTGACCAGGACTACCCCAGGACATTCACAACAACTGGAACTCATGAAGGGGCTTCTATTGGGTCAAGCCACATTTATCTACCAGCAATACTTAATAATGCTTTTCATGTGAGTGGCTTCCTTCTGAAAAAATGTGAAAATGGATTGGGATCTTGTATGGGGAGAATGGATGAGTATCATGGACTTCCTCTGGGTCTTTGAGGGGTGCACATGTGCTAGACATGGGCAGTGGCCTTGCAGACTTGGTCAATTGCATGATTTCACCCTCAGAGGTATTGTGTCATGGCTGACCTGTTTACAATGACCTCAAATGCTTTCTGGTAGGTGAGTGGTACATGTCTGAAGCATGGATGGAAGTATTGAAGGAGGTGATTGAATTGTAGGCTTTCAGCCAGAAAGGGTGAGGGCCTCGTGGAAAAAAGGCTGGGCTATTAGCAGCAGTTTTACCATGTGCAGGTCTGCCCTCATACATTGGGGACAGGTATGTCTGGTATCATTAAGTATTATAGGACTTTCCTATGGCTGCTATAGCAATTTATTACAAATGTAGCAGCCTTAAACAAGGCAAAGACAAACAGTATGACATGGGATGTGTCTCAGAAGTAGACTGTTTCCTTAGCATGTATAAGTCTCTTTCCAACATTAGGAAAAACAAAGAATGACACATCCACAAGCCAGAATCTGGGAAAGTGGCAAAGAGCAGGATCCATTAGAGACTCTAGGAAAAAAAAAAACTGCCATGATTTGGGCTTCCAGTCTCCAGAGCTGGGAGGGCATAAGAATCTGTTGTTTGCGCCACATGTGTTTCATGGAGCAGTTACAGAGGCTGCAGGAAATTAACATGAACATAAAGACTGAGTCACTGTATGGGAGTCTATAGGAAAGAAGCAGACATTCTGTGGCTTATGGGGCCATGATGTGGCCTGCATCGGAATGAAGGACTACTCCTCACAAACCTATGTTGTGGGAGGGAGACAGTCGTACCAACAAGCTCTGCGTTTCTAGTGACTCCGGAAATGGAGAAGCACCCCAGCTATGGGAGCCAAATCCAAGCCCGACAATGATCTAAGGTGGACACTGACAGAGTGACCCACCTGATGTAAGTAGGTGTGGTCTGCCACTTCTCCTAGGAAGGAAGATGGAGCGATAGGGAACTGACTCAGCTTGCGCCTTTAGAACAATTTTCTGGCCTCTCGGTCCTGCTGGAGGCAGGAGTCACGGTGATCGCCAGAGGGCACCACCACACAAAAAGAGAGCGAAGTGGAAATAACCTGAAACTATTGGTCTAGGGTGTATCTGAAGAGGCTGGGAGCAACTCTGGGGCTCTGTATTGTTCGCCACCAACTAGACCAGATGAATGAAACGGGATGGGTAAGGAAGCCTGGCAATTGGACCTTGTGGCTTTGCTAGCCGTGAGAGTCAGTCCTGGGTAGAGCTAGGGTTTCCACTCAGCCCAAGGAAAACAACCTAGGACCTCAGGGGAATGTAGTTGGGAGGGGGGTGGTGACAATGAGCAAGAGCAGCTGAGGACCTCCACACCTGAGGTGAACAGAACTTGGCGGTGGGAAGACTTACCTAAGAAAAAGCAGGGAAGGATCACCTAAGCTCACATGTCGTCTGGCCAGGGGACACGAGGCAGTGGTAGAGAATCAGTATTCAGGGGCTGGTCACATTCTTCATCTGAGCACTGGGTCCCTGTTAGTTACAACCACCACATTGCTCCCCAATAATTATGCATTCTGATCCAGATAAAATTCCAACCCAGACTCCAATCCCAGACTTGAAGCATGTTCTGACTCTGGAAAAGTCCTCTTTACAGACTTTCATAGTCTAGACCCACATATTTAGCTGTTATCGTTCCAATCACATTTCTAGCTCAACACAGACAGTATGATCAGATGGAATGGGAGTAGGTAACCAGACTGTAATGAAAACAGCCTTGCCCAGAACAGAAAATAGCATCTAAGTTGGAGCTGGGAGGATCAAAGGTTAGTGTCATCCATGGTTATACAACAAGTTTGAAGCCAGCCTCATATCCATGAAAACTCTATCTGAAAGAAAGGTAGGGTGTGGCACGGGATGGGAGAAGGAAGGAGAGAAGGAATGAAAGAAAATAACTGTGTCTCATAATCAATCAGTAAACATATGAAATGCATAGAGGCCTCAACTCATGAAGGGGGTGCCAGAGTGATGGCTAGACTATGGCTATGGGGCCAGCCTGAGTAGGTTCAAAGCCAGATTCTATCACTTATTATTACTTGTGTGACACTAAGTACTTAGTGTCTCTGAGCTTCAGTTTTCACTTGAATGGCATGAAAATAGAACCCACCTATCCTCTTAGAATTGTAATCTCTGTGAGGGGTCT
>LZPO01116979.1:185122-216085 GCA_001675575.1 Neotoma lepida
TTTTTCAACAGAAAATATTTATTAACATCCAAAAGAATAATTACTCAATAAAACACATACACCAAAGATAATCAAACTGGAAAGCAAAATGTTAAAATGGATATCATAACTCTCTTCAAATATGTAAGTAAAAGGAATGTAATGAAATAAATAGAAAATGTTTTTAAAGGAGTAAATGGAGTCTGGAGGTGAAAACATGGTTTCTGAAATTAAAAAAGAAACTTAGCTAGAAAAGAATAATAGGATTTTAAATGCTGCAAAAGTAAGATAAGACACAACAATAGAAACTACTCAAAGGGAAGAGGGAGGAAAATGGTTGATATAAGAAGGAGCATCTGTGAGCTGTGGAATGATACAGACCAGCTTTAACACACCTATGAATGTGATCCTTGAAGCTGTGGAAATGGATGCAAAGAAAAACCTTCCAGAATATACATTGAAAAGCCTAGATTTTATGAAAACTATAAATCCTCTGCTCAAGAAGCTCTACAAATTACATACAAAATAAAAGAAAAACAAAATGACAATTTTCCCTTTATTGCTCTCAGCTTAGGAGATGACCATCAGTTGGCTTTGGCCCTGTGGTGACACATCACAGTGGAAGCATATGGTGCCACAAAACCTGCTCACTCACCTCTTTTTCAGGAAGCATNAAAGAGCAAAGGGAGAGGGATAGGAATGCATTTCAGCTCCTAGCATGCTTGTCCAGTGTGCATGATGCTCTGGGTCCTTAGTACCACATCAACACAGAGGGTACCACAGGCCTATAACTGCAGGACAGAAAGTGACTGTTGGAGGATGACTTCAAAGTCATCCTTGCTAGTGAGTTAGGAGCCAGCCTAGGATACACAAGACCCTGTCTCAAAGGAAAAAGAAGAAAGAGGGAGGTGGNTTTCAAGTCCCACCATTTCCTTCAAGGCCATAATAACCTGAAAATCAGCCACTAGGCTCATCTTGTAGTGATATGTAAAGTAAAGCCTTTATGTTGNGCNTTAAGTGAAATGTATGGTCAAGTCTTTGTGTCTGGCTTTGAGCAAAATGTTTCTGCAAAACTTTTGCTATGTTTTGGTTAATCAGTAGAGGCTGAAAAATTGCTTTGAGATTATTTAAACCTTGAAGAGATGTTGTCTCTCTGGAGAATCTGTACTNNGTGTTATGTGAGAGCTTGAAGCTGCNCTTGGTTCTACCTTGGTCCTAAGACACTCCTAGCAAACCTGGAGTTCTTGCTTTTGGTTATGGCTAGCCATGGTCAAAAGGGACTGAGATTTGTGTGTGTCGTCTGCTCTTATGGCTAGCAAGAACAAGATGACTTTGGTAGTTGGAACCTTTCCCAGCCCAAATTAACCTTGTATATGTTTGAATAAAGNAACTGGAGTGAGCTAGCTGAGTGTTGATCTTTTCCCACAAGGTCAANCCCCTCTGTTCAGCCTTTGGAAAATGGAGGCTTAGCATCTTGGTGAACTTCTCTTTCTACTTCGGCACCTACAACTGACATCAAACAATACAATCTCAATATTTTTACCACTTCCCAGGAGCACCAAGCATTTCATATAGATTTTGGGACATTCACATTCAAACCATACTGAGTACCCAAATGACGTATCTGCCAGTATGTTCACATGGTACATGTTGGTGGAAGGTAAATTTATATGTTTCATCAACACCCCGGCTTGAGCTACTGAAAATCTCCTGTTTATGTGCTTTCTCTGTTTCAGAGTCCTTTAGATAGCAGAGGACTCTGATGTAAGGGATAGCAAAGCTGACAGGCAACCACCCCCTAACTTAGTAACATAACTGAGGTATAAATTTGCATTGTTTTGAGTCACGAATTTAGATTTTTTGTTGTTGTTGTTGTTGTTTTATCAAGTTTCTATTAAATTTTAACTTTTTTTTCTGGTGAATATGCAAATAATAAATACAAGGAAAAGTAGTTGGATGACTGAATCTAAACAAGAATTAACCCCCAATCAATTCTCAAATGCTTCTAGGATCCAGACAAGTCATATATATGAGTGATGTAGACTGTGTCCCAGGCAATAAGGAGTAGTAAATTGTAGCATCCTGCCATTGCTCACTGCTGTCAAATGAGAGCAGGGTCCACTATTTGCTAGGTTCTCCGAAGTATTTTTTTAAAAGAAATGATGCCCAGTGACTGGGCAAAACCCAAATTTATTTTATGTAGCAGTCATTCTAGAGTCCTTCCTGTTAGGTAGCCTCCCTGGGTCTGTGGGTTGCAGAGTGATTGTCCTTTGGTTTATATCTAGTATCCACCTATCAGTGAATACATACCATATTTGTCCTTCTGAGTCTGGGTTACCTCACTCAGGATGATATTTTCTAGTTCCATCCATTTGCCTGCAAATATCATATGGTCATTGTTTTTTACTGCTGAGTAGTACTCCATTGTGTATATGTACCACATTTTCTTAATCCATTCTTCAGTTGATGGGCATCTAGGTTGTTTCCAGGTTCTGGGTGAATCCAGATTCTTTTCCTCAAAGCATGGGCTTTTTCATATCCATACATCCACAAGCACACAAGCACATATTTATTCACAAACATCTTCTCACATCTGCTCATTTCCACTCCCATAGTCACAAGTACACACATTTACATACAATCCTCTACACACACATTCACATGCTTAGACACACAGATATAAAATCTCTCTAAATGCATACACCCAACACAGAAACTAATGCTCAAACATTTATATGTACATATCCTTTCCACAAGATAAAGACTGCTAGTAGTAATACTGCTTCCTCCCTACTGTTTCCTCTGCGCTCTGACATGGGATGTAGACCTGGGAATGAAGGAATGGGAAGAACTCAGAGAAATATCTAGGCTGACACATCTCAGTCTTTTCTGGGGTAATCATCTTTTCTAAGAATAATAATATAATAGTATATAACCTCTCAATCTCCATTAGAAGTTTTAAAAATCATTTTGTTATTTTTGCATGGTATATGATAAAGAAATTATTTTAATCCAAAGTATTTTATTTAGATTTGCACATGGCTATCAAATTCACAAAATTACATTAGTTATATTCTTTAACAACTTTCCTAATAACGACAAATACAAATTTAGATGTTGTTATTATAAAATAGCAACTTATTTATGAAACACAGTAATACTATATTGACATTTTAAGTGATGCAACTGATACATGATTAGCTTGAAAACTAAATGCATATTAAGATGTAGACTTCATTGAACCATAGTATTGTGGCAGAAATTACTTTTGTGACCATATTAATCAGTCAGATTTTGAGGACTGTAACTAGATACCTAAGACAGTTCACATAGAAAAAGGAAAGGTTCATTTTGACTCACAATTTCTGAGGTTTCAATCTATGATCACTTGGCCTGTAGCAAAACAAAATTGCTCACCTCAGGAGTGGAAAGCAAAAGAAAACAAACAAAAAACAAGCAAACAAACAAAATAAACCAAAAAACTAGTGCTCCACAATACTCTTCAAGACACATTCCCATTGATCTGGGAATTTCCCATCAAGCCTTACTTAGATTTTAATAGCGCTACCCTGAGCACCCAGCTTTTAACATATGAACCTTTGGGAGACATACAGATCCAAACATTCACAGTGACTTGATGTTTAGAATTCTTCTATTTAAACTTTAAAAAATTATTGTAAAAATGTTATAATGAAACCTGTTAGGTATAATTAATATAGGCTAGTAAAAAGACAAAAAGAAAAAAAGAGAATATACAAGACACAGTGAACCCTAATGTAAACCATGGTGTTTAGTTTTTACTAATGTATTGATATTGGCTCATCAACTCTACCAAATATGCTACAATAATACAAGATGTTAACAATCAAGAAAACTAGGGCAGGGAGGGAAAGAGAATAGAAGTTCCTGTAGATCCACTCAATTTTAAAATAACCGCTCTAAGAAAATCTATTTTTATGTAATGTAAAAAATCCAATCAGTGTAAAGAAATGAGGAAAGTTAAAAGTGATGGATATGGCAATTACTCCATCACTATCCAGTGTGTAACTATCTAAAGCAAAGTACCACACTGTATTTCATAAACACATACCCTGTGTCAGTGTAAAGGATAAAACATCAAGTTACAGTTATTCTTCTAACTTGTAGGGCTTGTGGCTTAGCAATTAGCTAAAAGATAACACTTATGGATGCTCTTTTTAAGCACTGTCCTCCAAAAATTGGTTGCTTGTTTTTATTCAAAATAAATAAAAGACCAAATAAATCATCTTTTCTTTGCCAGTTCTCTTCTTAGCATTGTTATAGGAAGAAGTAATAGAAACTTCTTGATGCATTTTGTAGTAACATACTGAGGTAAATATAATTTACATATCTAGTATAAGCCATCTTGAAGTGAAATTGCAAAATGATTACTATTTTTATCTATCTCATTGACTTGTGGTTGACTCTCTCAGTTTCCTTACACTTATGCCTTTAACCAAGAGCCTTTTACAAATATAAAGTAAACAACACTTTATTTATGAGAACAATCAATTGAAACTGCATAATGAGTCAAAATAACTGGGGGGTACAATGGTATTTAGCTGGATTATAAACTGGTACTTAGGGGCTGGAGAGATGGCTCAGTGGTTAAGAGCACTGGCTGTTCTTACAGAGGATCTGGGTTCAGTTCTTGGCATCAAGTTGGTGGTTCACAATCATCCTTAACTCCAATTTCAGGGGATCCATAATCCTATTCTGACCTCTTCAGGCACCAGGCATGCATGTAGTGCACATACAAACATGTAGGCGAAACACCCATAAAACAAAAAAATTTTAAAATAATCTTATACAAACTGATAGCTACAGTAAACCTCACACATATTCACTCAATATTCATTAAGATACTTCCAAAATAATGTGAATTTAAAGGTGCAAATCGTTTCATACTTTTTAGGAAAGTTAATTTTAACTGAAGTAGACCTGAAAGTCCAAGGATACAACAGGGGTTACATGACATTTCCTCAGGAGATGTAAACAACTGTATTCATCCATCAGGCAGCAACAAAAGAACCAAGAAACAATTGCACCCGAGTGCATCTTGCTGAAACAAGTTTATTGGGATTATTTAGAGGAGCATAGATGAGGGGTTACTTACAGGAGCATGGATGATTCAAAGGCAACTGCATCACCAAAAACCCCACCTCAGCATGAGTGACAATGACTCAGGAAAACTATATCCACAGAGCTTCCTGCACAACTTGCAGGCAAGTCCATAGCAGAGCCCTTCCTCTTCCTCAGCAGTCATTTCCTGTTTGTATAACCTTAGAAAAGAGCCCCAGGAGTCTTGGGACTTTCTGAGCTTCCTGAACTGGGTAAGTTTCATTAGCTTCCCATTAGCTTCATTGGCTGTCCCATTAACATCTTAGGAGATCCTGCATAGATTGCCTCACGAGGCCTCCACTTACAGAAAAGCAAAATGGGACTAGTAATAAACTAGTAATAAAAATAAAATCTACTTGCTTTACAATGGTTTTAGAAGTTTCCCCAAATGCCTCAGGTGGTCCCCCAACTTTTCTGAGCACTTTGAAGTGCTAACACTGTCTGGTTACTAGGGTGCAGGGATCACAAAAGGGATGAATCACTATTTTGTTCAATAGCTAGAGTACTTACTGCTCCTGACTGCTCCTACATAGACCTCAAGACACACAATCAAAAGGCTGAAAGTCAGTGACAAATGGAAAAGTATTTAAACCAATACAGAAAGTAATGTATTATATAAATAGGAACAATGATTAAAACAGAAGAGAATGAAAACAGGTCTTTAACTTGCTGAAAGAAATTGCTAAATCTTCAGTTCAGCAATCTGTACCTGGTGACAACATCCTTCAAACATGAAGGTAGAATAAAGTTATGTTGAGATAAAATGAAAGGCTGAGACAACATGTCACCAACAAACTTTCACTGTAAGAAGCATTACAGGTGGCTGCTTGGGGAGAAGAAAAATGACACTGCAGAAAACTTAGATCCACACAAAGAAATAATGAGCATCAGAAACAGCCAAGTGTGGGTAAATACATATATTTTTGAGAGCAGGGACTTGGGTAGAGGGCTGGCATTTATTGCTTTATCAGAATTCCTAGTACAGGGCCTAACTTGTTTAATGAAACGTTAGGCATGGAAAAAAGAAAATAATTTTGTTTTATTCTCTACTTATAATGATAATATATGATTATGATAAAGCTTCAGAAAAGTATTTGGAAGGAACCAAAAACATTACATGTAATTTGATTATCCAGAGAAAATCATTGTGAATATTTTGGTATACTACGCTCCAAATAGTCGCAATACATAACAGATAGATTTCTGGGGCTATAAGTCTCTAGAAGAGTGCTTAAATAGCATACACAAGGCTAGTTCAATTTCAAATAGTACCAAAAAAGTAGGTAGATAGATAAATAAATGTACAATGAGATTCATATGGTAAAAGCTATTTTGTGAGACCTGTCTCAATGAATATCCTTTTGACAAACTCTCTGAGGATAAATTACTAGATCCAGGATTGTTGGGCCAAAGCAAATGAACAACAGTCACATGGCTTAAGCTATGAGCTGACAATTTCCTTCCAGAAAGACTGAACCTCCCCTGCACCAAAAGACAATGACCATAGTGATTATTGTACCATTTTACAAATACTTGTCATTTCCATAGGCATTGTTGCTTTCATTTGTATAGCTCTGTTCATCTCTGAGAATGAACTAGGCTCCCTGTCTATGGGCCAGTTAGAGTTCACCATTCTGATGTACTTTCTTACTTTAGAGCCCTGTCAAGCTAGACACATCTTCTGCCAGTATGTCTGCCCCCTGTACTTGCTGAATGACTTTGGGGAAGGCTTAACTTTACCCATGTGATACTGCTGCTCTCAGAAGATATACATGAAGATTGAATGATATTCAGGAAGAACTCAGCACACTATCTGGAACTTAGTATATTCCAGTAAAAGTATAAAAAAGCGGGCTAAAGAGATAGCCCAGCAGTTAAGAGCACTGGTTGCCCTTGCAGAAGACCTGAATTCAATTTCCAGAACCCTCAGACTGGCTCACAACCATCTGCAAGTCTAGTTTCAGGGATCCAACAACTTCTTTTATCTTCTGTGGACATTAGGCATGCATGTGGTGCACAGATATACAAGCAGGCAAAACATCCAGATAGATAGATAGATAGATAGATAGATAGATAGATAGATAGATAGATAGATAGATAGATAAACAGACAGACAGACAGATAGAGATATTTATTTTCAGTATAAAATGAAAATGGTCTGCCCTAGGTTTAATGTCCCTAGAGTCTCACAGTTAGTCATCATTTAAGTTATTGTTTGCAATGGTTGTTTTTTAAATCAGGTTTACTAAAATCTTTTATAAGGGTATTCGTTAACTTTATGACATACCTCCTTGTTACATATTGAAATTGCCTTTGAACTACTGGTTGATGTGATTCATTGTAAAGTGACTTTTCTAATGATGAGGTTTATGTTTTGTTTTGTTTTAAGTCCATAGCACCTTTCACAGTCCAGTTGTGTATGACTCAAGAACCTAAAACATAAGGTACTCACAGTCAACAAGTATCAGCTTGGAACAATGGTTCCAAGTTCATTGTCTCACACCAGAGATTAATGGTGTGGATTCTTTAGGTGGTATGGAAAGTGCAAGTAGGCTCTATTAAGAATTATTACAGAAAAGTGAGAATTTAAGGAAAAGTGAGAGAAAGTTCTGATAACCAGAAGAGTTTCCAAAAGAGGAAAAAAGCCGTTGGATTTCTTTTGTCTAGGAGTCAATAAGACAATGTTAGAAGCTTCAAAAATTGAGATAATTTCTATTGAGATTGGCTATCATGGGCCAAGTCGATGGAGGGCTCATACCTCTATTCTAGCCCAACCAGGGAAATGATCATGCAGCTGTTTATGTTCTGCCCACCCAGTAAGGGGTAGTTGAAGCCTCTTTCATTACATCTCTGAATCCAGCTTTGACCTTCACCATCATGGCCTCTAACCATCTGAAACCATAAGCCCAACTAAATGATTTCTTTTATAAGTTACCTTGGTCGTGGTGCTTTGTCACAGCAGTAGAAAAGTAACTAAAACAGGTTTCATTCCTTAAGTGTTTGCAGGATTCTAGAAGCCCCAATTACTTAGAATTTAGTTATAATTAGCTTTATTAGTGGAAGAGATATATGAAAGGACAATAGTGCTTTGTGTGTGTTCTTCAAAGGCTTCAGAATACAGCTGGTCTTCCATCACTGACCCAGAGTTCTGTTCCTCCTTCTGAATATCTAGCTTTGTTATCTCATACCCAACTAAAAGCCTTCTTATCTTCCTCAGTGCTTCAGACTCTGCTGTTTTAGTCTTTCTTTCACCTCCAATGTCTGTTCTCATTGTAACATATGTGACCAACTTGTAGTCATCACCATGAATCCTTTACTTTTCTTTTACTACCTACAGGGAGCTAGCTCCTGCCTTACTAATGTTGCATCAACCTTGCATTCATATTTCCCTTTGGAAACTATTCATGAAGCATGTAATATACCATCTTAGTTACTTTTCTATTGCAGTCAAGAGACACCATGACAAATGTAACTTATAAAAGAGCATTTTATTGGGATTACTCTTTCAGAGGTTTAGAGTCCATGACGGTGGAGCAAAAGCATGGTAGTAGGAAGAGCTGAGAGTTCACATACTGATCCACAAGCAGGAGGCAGAGAGAGAACTGAAAAATGGTGCAACTCTTTTCTTTGCAAGCCTCAAAGCCTTCAGCCAGTGACATTCTTCCTCCAGCAAGGCCACGCCACCTAATCTGACTAAAACAATCACCAACTGGAGACCATGTACTTAACCATATGAGCCTATGGTGGTCATTCTCATTAAAAATCACCATCTATATGGTATAGGCTCTGGGAATACAACAGTGAACAAGACAGGATCAGCTCCTGGCCTCAGAAAACACATTCTAGTAGTGGAGAGATGCAATAGGTAGCAATAAATATAGAACATCTATGCAAATGTCAGGGATGTACTTGACATACTTGAGGAATGGCAAGATGACTTGTGTGTCTGGGAACCCTCTACAAAGTTTTAAGTGGGGGAGTCACAGTCTAATTGACGCATAAAAAATTCACCATAGCTGCTGAGTAAAAAAGGGGTTGTAGAAGGGACAGAATGGAGGCAGGGAGATGTTGAAGGCTGTTGCACTCTTGTTGGTGAGAGCCTGAGACCTTAGTTTACTTCATTTAAGCACATGAGCATGAATTTTTTGTTTGCTTGAGACAGGGTCTTGCGTATCCCAGACTGGCCTTTAACTCTCTGGGATGACCTTGAACTTCTGATCCTCTTGCTTACACTTCTAGAGTGCTGAGATTATGGGAGTGCACCACCACACCTCATGTATATGGTGTTGGGGATGAAACCTGGGGCTTAATACATGTTAAGCAAGAACTCTACTAACTGAGCTACGTCCTCAGCCCAACCTGTAGTGGGCAGCAGTTCCAGCTATGACCCGGAAGCATAACCCTTACTGAGGCTTCTGGTAATTGCCACGCCTACCTTGGACCTCCCCCTGGAGGTGGAGCTGAGACTGGAGCCGTTAAGACTGGAGAGCCATTAAGACTGAGGAGCAGTCCATGCCGGAGCTCTTGGTTCCTGGATCCTGGACGTTGGAGGGTGGACCAAGCAGAGTTCTCCAGAGAACACCGCTGGACTGCACCTCACCTCTCCTGGACCCTGGGACCAACCCCTTTACTTGCTGTAAGTTGCCCTAAATCCCTAAATAAACCTCTTAACTATGTGGAGTTGTGTTAATAATTACCCCCATTACCAACCAATTAATTTTTCAACTGTATGTCACTTAGGTAATTCCCTGGCTCGGTTTTATTAATTGTTCTTTATTTTCATTCGATTTTTCATTGTTGGTGTTTTGCTATGTTGTCTGTGAATTAAGTCCTCAGTCTTTTTATTCTTTCTTTTTTATGAACCCAAGTGGCCTTTAGAAGAGATGCCAGTTTAAGTGTGTTTGATAGAACTCTCAAACCACTGAAATGAACAAAAAGGCCCAAATACCTGGCAACACAGTTCAGCAGGTAAAGGTACTTGCTACCAAGCCTGATGAGCTTAGTTCCATTCCCAGGAACCACATGGTATAAGGAGAGGACCAACTCCTGAAAGTTGTTCTCTGACCTCTGCACATGTGGTGGCACCCTCCCACTGCCACCACCACACACTCAGAATAAACAAAATAATATAAAACACTTTTTAGGAAGAGCCAAAGAAAAGAAACCTTCTCCAGTAAATGCATTTGTCAGGCACGATCCAACTTGTACTGAAGTGCAAGAGGTTTCCAGGAGCCAATACTAAGCTACTAGTCCTTAACGCACAGAACAATGAAGATGATTCCAACTGATCTGAGTAATCTCCCTTGGTTTAGAGAAACAAGTTATAAAAAGTACTTCAGAAAAGACAAGAGAAAGTCCTCAAAGTTGGGAGATGGCTCAGCAGCTAAGAGCATTTGATGCTCTTTCAGAGAACCTGGGTTCAGCTCCTGGTACCCATATTGTGGCTCACAACGATCTGTAACTCCAGTTTCCAAGGAATCTAATGCCCTCTTCTAACCTTTGTGGCCACCAGGCATGCATGCAATACGCATACATACATGCAGGAAAAACATTTATATACATAAGATGAAAATAGATAAATACTTTTAAAGTTCTCTACTTAAGTCATTTCCTGCATATCACTGGGGAATATAGGAAAAAATAGATATCGAATCATAAGTTTTTCCTATTAAACTTTGCTTTTAATAATGATTGGTGGGGCTTTGCCACCTAAGCTGGGGCTAGAGAAGGGTAGAATTAAACACAATGTACCACCAATAAAGAATCAAATAGAGTATATAGTGGGAAAAACCAGCACTCTAATAGATATGCTCTGTGAGATTTGAGACAATATGCAAGTGTTCTCCTGTGGCCACTATGAAAAATGAAAATATTAACCAGGCATGGTAGTTCATAGCTCTAATCTCAGCACTGGGGAGGCTGAGTCAGGAGGATCACCACAAATTTGAAGCTGCCTGGGCTATAAAGTAAGTTTTAAGCCAGCCTGGACTACAGAGGAGTAAAGTCCTGTTTCAACAACAAACAAACAAAAAGAAAATAATAGAGAATAAGAAAGCAGTAGAAAACTAAACATGGATGTAAAAGCAATCTGACGGTGACATCTGTCACCCCTTTGATCTTCACAGTTGATTAAGCTGTTCTGGCTAGCTGGGTGTGTGGTATTCCCAAATCTATGTGCTCATTACAGGAGAAAAACTTCCAATATAGATGCGAACCATTCTTTGGTATATGAATAGCCATGTTCCCCTGATAGAGCCGCCAAACAAGATCTCAAGAAATAGTAAACCGAGCTGGAGAGACGGCTCACTGATTAAGAGCATCTACTGCTCTTAGAGAAGACCTGGGTTTGATTCCTAGCACCCACATGATGGTTCTCAATGGCCTATAACTCCAGGTCTAAGAGACTCCTTCTGATCTCTGTAAGCTCCCGCGCATACATTTGTATACTCAGGTACACAAGCACACACACACACACACACACACACCTGTCTCTTATACACATCTAGATGTGTATAAGAGACAGCACACACACCACACACAAATGAAATATTTTAAAAATAACAAACATGATTGACAAAATAAATACACACACAAGATACTGACTAGCAGTTTAAATATCACTGAAACCAAATTCATTAAGTAAAAGAACACTGCAAAGAACAGGTAGAATGTACTAAACAAAATAAGGAGGAGATGGGAGTCAATAAAGAGGGAGCAAAAGCAGTGAGTCTCCATGTGGAAAAAGTCCCCTGAGTGATGAGCAGAGCAAATCTGAAATTACCTCACATATGCATGAACACACTTTCAAAACATCTTCAATAATAGTAACTGCCAGAAACAGTGGAACAAACCTGATACACTTCCAAGGGAAGATAATAGCATGCTAAATACTATATGGACTCAAATCAATTTTGGGAACTCAAAATACAGATTTAATCATTTTCAGATGTTAACTCCCAAAGTACCTAATGTAGACATCTTGGGCTTGCTGCCCATCCTCTCCCAGATCTTCTCCTTAGCATTTTGCAACCTGCTGACTACCTCAGAAGGTAGTGAACTTCATCAAGGTGGCTCCCTTGATCTTGATTTCCCAGTTACTTTAATCTATGAGATGTTCCAGCAGAAGACTAGAGAAAGGACGAATTATCATGTCACAGTGTTTATTCTACTGGCTCCATTCCAACAAGCTCACGCTGAACTAACTGGACTCTTTGTTGAAGGTTGTGGCTCCTGTCAGCACTTTAAACAATCTTTCTACAGTTGAGCCTGGGAACTGCTCCCTCTACTAATATCTTTGGGCCTAAGCATGGTTACAAAAAGCTATTAGTAAGACCCATATTTTTGCACTATATCTTTAAAAATTATCCTAGTTCCCTATTGTCCCATATTTTTGTCCTACTGGGATCTTGTCAAATGCAATTATTAGCATTAGGAATAGCCCTAGGGAAAAACTCTTAGAAAGAGATTCTTGGTCCAAACTGTGCAAAGACATTCTTGCCAAAATGCAATTGTACATGAGCAATCCATACACTCTGTGACATGATGACTATTACCACTATCACTGCCCTGTAACTAGGATTCGAAGCAAGTGCAGGCAATGTGGTCACTGAGAAAGATTGAAGTACTTGGTAGATGTGATGGTTAATCTGGATTGTCAACTTGATAGGATTTGGAATAGGGAAGCAAGCCTCTCCTCTAAATGTCTGAAAGTATGTTCCTTGATCACATACATTCATTTAAGTGGGAAGACTCAACCTGAATTTAGGTAGTACCATTTTATGGTCTGAAATCCTCAGTGCATAAAAGTTAGAATGCTAAATGAACATAAGTATTCATTGCTCTGACTTCCTGACTGAAGACATAATGTCATCAGCTGTGCTTCAGTTTCCTGCTACCATAACTTTTCCACCATGACAGACTTCACCCTCAAACCATGAGCCCAAATAAACCTTTCCTTCATTAAGCTGCTTTGGCCTGGTAGTCTATCACAGCATGAGAAACTTAACTAATGCAGTAGACATGGCAAAAATGGATTATGAATCATAGCATTTAGAGTCATACTAAAGTTATTGAAATTAGGGGAAATAAGAGAACTTCAAAACTACAAACATGTTAGTCACTCTGATGTGATCATTACAGATTGTATAGATGATGTACCTGTTGTACCTGTTGTTGTACCTGTCCCATATGTGTAAATTCAAAATGTTTTAAAGTCAAGTTCCAAGAATATAAAACTAAAGTAGGGAGGAGGAGAGGCAGGAGGAGGTGGTAGCAGCAATAGCAACTATAAACAGGCAGTGGATAGCTTCCATAGATGCTTTGAGAGTCTATCTCCTTAGGCACTGGGCAGATGTGATTGAAGGTCAAGCCCAAGGTCAGACTGTAAGGCTTGCAAATGTACAGTACCAGTGAAAAACCCATAGGTGTCTCAAGCTAAGGTAAGGGCATGGATGAAAAAGGACAGGATTTCTGACAACTGAATGAGGGACTTTTGAGAAGTCTCAGAGAGGCAGCCCCTCTTTTGTGCTCATCAGGTGAAGACTCACAAGTTGAGGTCTCTAATCAGAACCTCTCATAGCCTCTGGGACTATAATGAGAGTCTGAGACCAACACAGCCCAAGGCAGACATGAATTATGCTCAGGAAGGGGATAACACATATTTGAAAAAGATTTAAAAGACTCCAGTGAAGATGGAATGCATTGATATCAATACTTTCATTTGAGTTTGCAGTGTTTAATATGTTGTCTCAAGCCCCTTGGAATAGTGTGCAGAATTTTCAGGGTTGATTAGCCACCCCTGTATTCAATGAGGTTGAAATGTTGGAGATTACTGATGTCCTGTACAGATTCTAGTTGATCAGTATTTTGCATGGTTTTATCATGGGAAATCAGTTTGGCCAGCACTAACAATACAAACCCCATGATCTCAAGATAGGCTGGAGGACAGTCCATTCACCAAAGATTAAGAAATGAGCAGTGCATGCCTACAATCGCAGCACTCAGAACACTGAAGCAGGAAGATCGTGAGTACAAGGCTAGTCTGGCTACATAGCTGGATCCTTACAAAAGAAAATGGAGTGCAGGAGGGAACTTGAAATACTTCAGATCCTTCCTCTGAAAAAGCATAGAGAAGCAAAAGGGGAACTTTCCCCCTTTTGATGTTCCAGAGGGGAACATCAGTAATTTGCAAAGTGAAATAATATTCAAGATTCAGCAGACATTGGACAAAAACCCAAGGGAAATTAAAACACAGTAAATATAACGACTACTTAATTACTGTGTATAACAGCATTATCCTTAATACCCCAAACCTGGAAGTAATAAAAATGGACTCCAGTGAATGAATACCAAAGTAAATTGAGGCCAAACTGCAATGGAATACTATTGAGCCAGAAAAAGAATGAAATACTGATAAATGCCACAGCATGGATGAACCTTGAAAATGTCATGCTGAGTAAGAGAAGCCAGTCACAGAAGACTATAGCTTATCATCCTATTTTTTAATGAATTTTCTACAATAGAACATTCCAGAGAGACCTAATAGATTTGTGGTTATCAGGAACAATCAGGGAGGGAGAATGAGGAGTGACTCCTTAAACGTGATTAGAATATTCTGGAATCGATTACAAAAATGAGTAACGAACTCTGAAGTACAGGTTCCTTATGCTGGAATTCTGTGTATCTGTCTCTTTTTCCAATATGGGGCCCCCTTCTCTGATATATCTGAAACCGATGCTGGGTAGGAAAATTTGTCCTGCAACTGACAAATTGCTGGAGGCCTAGGGTAGGTGACTGGGTCACAAGGTGTCTCCCACACTTGTCACTTGTACCTCCAGGAGCTCTATCTAGTTCACAAAGTGAGGATTGAGAAAGATACTGTCAAGCTGCTGGAGGCAGGAGAGGAAAGGAATCATTTTCAAATATGCCACAGCACTCTGCTCTTGACATGGCTGGCACTATAGCAAAACTAATTTAGCAGAGTCTCACCTGCTACGGTTTTAGCAGAGCCTGTCCTTCCTAGGAGAGGAAAACGCTTAAGCTCATTTGGCTCCAGCCATCCAAGTGGAGGAAGGCAAACACACATCTGCAGCCTGCTCTAGCCATCTTGCCACACTTAAGGAGGCAAAATCTGCAAGTGTGCCTGGGGTGGTGACAGACCACAACACAGGCTTAGCAGACAACTAAGAGCTAGTTGTCAGGTGGCCAGTCAGAAATGAATAGGATTAGAAGACTTCAGGTATGGATGTATCCCCCATAAGCAGCCTACAACATGAGGGACTGAAGTCCAGGACTAATTAACTACCTAGAAGGTCACTAACTGAAACATGGCTCCACAAATGCTAAACTTAGTAAGATTACTAGCAAGAGGTTTTACATATGATGGTCCCCTCCTGTAAGAGTCACTCCAAATGAGCCTGTCAATCATCTATATAGGGAAGTGACAGCCTCCCCCCACCCAGAAAAGCTGTCTGTTCTCAAGGCTTTAAAAATCAAACTGTAGATCAATGAGGCCAATGGTCCCTTTGACCATTACTTACTGTCACCCCCGAGAATACTTTATATTACTCTGCAATAAACCCTACCCATCTTCTACTCTGTGCTCTGTTGGGCTCATATGAATTCTTTTGACAGAGACCACAAGGATAAGGAACCCTAAGGGATACCAAAAGGAGATCCTGATGGCATAGTCACAGAAGGCTTCCCTCCCCATCATCTCACCCAACATCATGAAAAGCTATTTTCCACAGTTCCTCTCCGCCCCATCCTGAATATTAAGGCCAGCTTAAAGCAACAAAATGTATCAAAGTAAACTACAGGGGGCAGATCATTTTTGAAAATACAAAAAAAAATTAGACCCAGGTTTAGATAGAGTAAAGATGTTAGGATCATCAGACAGAAGTTTGAAATAATTGTGATTAATATGTTGACAACACTGATGGGAAAAGTGGACAATAGGCAAGAAGAGAGATGAAAATTCCAAAAAAAAGATGCAGACAGGCCAGACTCAGAAAGACAAATATCATATATTACATAATTCCTTTCATATGCACAATCTAGATTTAAATACATACATTCCTGTATAATATATATACTACATATTATATACATTATATGTATGGGTGCTTGTTACATTTCCTGTTGTTGTGATAAAAAATAATCTGACAAGAAAGGGGTAAAATGGTTTATATTGGCTCATACTTGGAGGATACAGCCCATCATGGCAGGAGGAGCTTAAGGAAGCTGCTCACATCACATCCATAGTCAGGAAGAAAAGAGAGAGAGAGATGAATGGTGATGCTCAGTTCTATTTCTTCTTTATATTCAGTCCAGGACCCCAGCTTATGGAACAGTACCATCCATACCTAGGTTGAGTTTTCCCATCCCAGTTAACCCAATCTGGAAATGCCCCTAGAGACATGTCCAAAATTTGTGGTTCTAGATCCTGTCAAACTGACAATCAAGATTAACCATCACAGAATGTGTGTGTTTGTGTGTGTGTGAGTGTGTGTTTAGACATAGATGGTGCTAGGCCTCAGGTGCTGTCCATGACCCCTATCATTCTTGCATCTCTCATGCCTCCAAAATTATTACCCTGTGGACAACACTTATGTTGCCAAATTGTGCTGCTACCTTGAAATGTAGCCTGGTTCCCTTGAACCACAGCTGTATCAACTTCTGTGTGATAACACCAAGGAACCATGTTACTACTGTCCCAACAAAACACAGAAGGTTTCACTTCAGTAGTGCTGATCTCTTTGACAACTACAACTGCTTCATCAGCCCCAGGCTGATCGGTACACACAAACTATTACATGGAAAGTTCCTGTTCCTGTCTTTGTTCTTTTCTAAAGCTTCATGAGCTAGGCCTCAGCTTTCCATCTTCTCAGCATTCTTATCTTCTAAGCTTGCATTAAAAGAGTCCCATTAAACTCTTTTTCCAGCATTCAACAACTTTTCCAACCTGACATATCAAGTGCTTCCACATTCCTCCCACAAAACAGCACAGGACTTAAAACTCACATGGTCAGGTTTATCACAGCAGTGACACCATTTCCTTGGTACCAATTTCTATCCTACTTACATTTCTGTTGCTGTGATAAAATATCATGAGAAAACTCAACTTTGAGGACACACACCTTGAAATACAGAGGGCTTCTTCCTCTTCTTGCTTTCCAAATTATTGGCAAACAATATGCATGTGAGGAATAGTAGCCTTCAGTGACTCCAAGCAGAGCATGGAAAGACTGACTCTAAGAGTGTAGCAAGGAAGAAACAGCAGGTTTCACAACTAATTTACATAAGCACTGAATATAAATAAAAAGTGTACATTAAATTAAATTACATCAAATTAAATGGAGAGAAACTCAAAGCAATTCCACTAAAATCAGAAACAAGATAAGACTGTCCACTCTCCCCATTTCTATTCAATATAGTACTCAAAGTTCTAGCTAGAGCAATAAGACAACAAAAGGAGATCAAAGGGATACAAATTGGAAAGGAAGAACTCAAACTTTCCCTATTTGCAGATGATATGATAGTCTACATGAGTGACCCCAAAAATTCTACCAGGGAACTCCTACAGCTGATAAACTCCTTCAGTAATGTCGCAGGATACAAGATTACCTCAAAAAATCAGTAGCCCTCCTATATACAAATGATAAACAGGCTGAGAAAGAATTTAGAGAAACATCACCCTTTACAATAGCCACAAATAATATAAAATACCTTGGGGTACCTCTAACTAAACAAGTGAAAGACCTGTATGACAAGAACTTTAAGTCTCTGAAGAAAGAAATTGAAGAAAATATCAGAAAATGGAAAGATCTCTCATGCTCATGGATAGGTAGGATTAACATAATAAAAATGGCAATCTTACCAAAAGCAATCTACAGATTCAATGAAATCCTCATCAAAATCCCAACACAATTCTTCACAGACTTGGAAAGAACAATACTCAACTTCATATGGAACAACAAAAAACCCAGGATAGCTAAAAAGAACCCTGTACAATAAAGCAACCTCTGGAGGCATCACAATCCCTAACCTCAAGCTCTACTATAGAGCTATAGTAATAAAAACAACTTGGTATTGGTATGAAAACTGACATGTGGAAGATCAGAGAGACAAAGGAACAAGCCACTGCCACATTTTACCTCTAGGACTCCTCAGCCTGAAAAATCTTCAGTTCCTGTCTCCTCATGCCTTATATACTGTTTTCCCACCCAGTCATCACATCCTTCTTAGTGCTGGGATTAAAGGCATGTGTGCCTCCCAAGCAAAGGCATAAGATCTCAAGCGCTGGGATTAAAGGTGTGTGCCACCACTGCCTGGCTCTGTTTCTCTCCTATACTGGATCAATCTCATATTCCAGGGTGACTTTGAACTCACAGAGATCCAGATCTCTGCCTCCCAAGTGCTAGGATTAAAGGTGTGTGCCACCACTGTCTGGCCTCTATGTTTAATCTAGTAGTTTGTCCTGTTCTCTGATCTTCAGGTAAATTTTGTTAGGGTACACAATACATAGATACATTCATACAGTGTATACTGATTAAAACCAAACACTCATTTTCCCCTCAATAAATAACCTCAATAAACTCATCCCCTTACCAAGCTAGCCTTTGGTGGAATCGTTTCTCTGGTCTACTGTAAATGTCTACCTGGGATGAATAGACACTTGTGCACACCTTCCCAGGAGAAGCCACATACAACAGACACCTAGGCCAATCCTATATTTTAACTGTTGTGAATAGTGCTACTATAAACAGCTGTAACACTTTTGGTTACATACATATATAGAGAAAATAGAATCAGTGTATCAAAGAAACACCTGCACACCCATGTTTATTTTTAAACTTTGGGGACCCTTTACACTGTTATCCATAGTGATGTGCTAATTTATACTCCCATCCCAATAGTGTGCAAGGATTTCTTTCTCTTCATTGCCTCCCCAGCTTTGTTGTGGTTGATTTTGATACCTGAAATGAGGCTATGTCTCATTGTGGGTTTGATGGCTAATCACATCAAACTCTTTTGAGAGTCTGTAAGGCCATGAGCACAAGCTGGGCTGTGTTTGGCTCCAGGACTGTGCACAGACTTGCTCCCCGACTTTGTAGGCACCAAAGAATGGCAGGTTTTTTGTTTTGTTTTGTTTTGTTTTGTTATGGGGAATGGTCTTTTCATGGTGGCACCACAAGGAAAGCACCATGAAGGCCTTGATAGCAACTCTAGGGCAGTGGACAACCTTGTATGGCAGCCAGAGCCACAAAGAGAAAACATAAATCAGACTTTTCGTATATGGCAGAGAAGATACTGTGAATTTTAATTGTTCTTCAGCAGGCAGTGATATAGGCCTCATGCAGACCCCTCTGGGACTCCAAGAAATGCAGGAGAATGGTTGAAGGGTTGCGTTTCAGCCACAGCGTCAGTAGTCAATGATGGAAATCTCAATATAAATAGCATCGGGAGTCCATTATGTTAATCTGATGAGGTAAGGAAAATACTTTGAAAATAAAGTGTAAGTTGGGGCTGGAGAGATGGTTTAGGTGTTGACAATACATGTTGTTCTTGCAGAGGACCTGAAGTTGATTCCCTGCACCAGATGAAAACTATCTGAAACTCAAGTCCCAAGGGATCCAACACCATCTTTGGATCTCAGCAGGTACCAGGCATGCATATGACACACTTATATGCATGCAGGCAAAATACTCATATTCATACAATAATAAAAGAAATCTAAAGATGGTTTTAGAAAAAAGAAAATAAGCCGGGTGGTGTTGGTGCATGACTTTAATCCCAGCACTTGGAAGGCAGAGGTAGACGTATCTCAGAGTTCAAGGCCTGCCTGGTCTACAGAGTATGAGCTCCAGGCCAGTGAAGGCTACACAGAGAAACCTTGCCTTGAAAAAACAAACTGAAATGAAGAAAAAAAGAATATTAACTAGAAAACAAAAATAGGTTTATATACTGAGTTCCAGTCCAGCTAAGTTTTGACAGTGAAATCCTGTGTTGCATTCACAAAATGTGAAGTTGGAGCCAGGCACTGTGGTTCACACCTAAAATTCCAGCACTCAGGAAAGCAAGGCATTTTTGAGTGTCTGTATCAGTTACCTTTTTCTCTGCTGTAAGATGAATTGCTAAAGGGTCTTATTAATAAAAAACACGGAGCCAGGTATTGGGGTAAATTCTGAAAGGTCAGAGAGACAGAACAAGCCACAGCCAACCTCGCCTCACCAACTCTTCAGCTGATCTTGTTTCCTCAGACTGAACGCCTCTGAGTCCTCACCCGAACAAATCTCAGCCAAATTGCTTAAAAGCTTAAAAGCCTCTAGTTCCTGGTCCTCATGCCTTATATACCTATTTGCTTCCTGCCATCACTTCCTGGGATTAAAGGCGTGTGTCACCATGCCTGGCTGTTTCCAGTGTGGCCTTGAACTCACAGAGATCGGGATGGATCTCTGCCTCCCAAGTAATAGGATTAAAGGTGTGTGTGCCACCATTTTCTGGCCTCTATGTCTATCTAGTGGCTGTTCTGTTCTCTGATCCCAGATAACTTTATTAGGGTCCACAATATATTGGGGGACACAGTATCACCACACTCTGCTGTGACAAAATGCCTGGCCAAACCAAGTTGAAGAAAGAAGGGATTATTTTGCCTCATAGTTTGAAAGAATACAATACACTATGCAGCAAAGGCAGGGCAGCAAGAGAATGAGGCAGCTGGACACATCACATCCATGGTCAAGAAGCAGAGAAAGATGAGTGGCTGCTGCTGGGGTCATTTTCTCTCTCTCTTAAGCACAGCAAACATAAGTTAGTCCTGAGAGTGGGCGAATTCCTCAGGGTAGAGCATTCATTTTCTCCTTTGCAATCAGTCTAGGACCCCAGACCATTTGGATTTTGTCACCCATATTCAGAGTGGGTCTCCCTTCCTCAATCAAACTTCTCTAGAAATTCCTTCAGATACGTCCAGAGGTCTGTCTCCTAGGTGAATCTATATCCTGCCAAGTTGACAATGAAGATTAACCATCACAGACCCACTCTCAAAAACAATATGTATTGAGGGCTAAAGAAACAGCTCACTTGTTAAGAGTAGGTACTGCTCTTGCGGAGGACTTGAATTCAGTTCCCTGCACCTATTATGGGTGACTCACAAACACCTGTAACTCCAGCTTCTAGGGATCAGACACCCTCTTATGGCCTCCATGGGCACCTAGGTACACACATATAGCATAGACTTACATAGACACATGCACATGTACATAATTATTTTTTTTTTACTCTTCAAAAATATATCCTGAAAAGCAATGTGTACATGGTCATAAAAGAAGACAGGGCACTGAGTTTCCACATTCCAGACAAACTTACCCAAATTCTATAAATGAAGCATTGTTTTATTGTCAAGTTTGTTTGGTTTACAACCTGGAAATCCCCAGGAAGCTCATGAAAGAAGCTAGAGAAAAACAATGACACCAGTTAGGAGATGATGGAAGTAATCCATATGAGAAAGGACAGTTCCTTAGGCCATAGCTAGAGGGGTAGTCATGACGTAAAATACTGAAATTCAGTTCAATACATCAAAAGTAAGACAAATTGATATGGAGTGTGAGGCAAAGAATGGAGCCAAATTTGAGTGTGATGGATGGTACACACCTTTAAAACCCATACTTGGAGGCAGAAGCAGGTAGATCTCTGTGAGTCCAAGGCCAGCCTGGTCTCTGCACAGTGAAATCCTGTCTTAAAAAGATAAGAATAGAGCCTAGGGTAATTTCAAGGTTTTTTTTTGTTCAGACAATTAGGAGGTTGAGGCCATGAATGGAGATGGGACAATGGCAAAAGAACACATTTGGGAAAGTTCTGAAGTTCCACTTTGTGAAGGCTTAAATTTGATATTTATGTTAACATTCAGCTGGAGATAAGAAATACATACTTGGCTGGGTGGTGGTGGTGCACACCTTTAATCCCAGCACTCAGGAGGCAGAGGCAGGCAGATCTCTATGAGTTTGAGGCCAGCCTGGTCTACAGAGTGAGTTCCAGGACAACCAAGGCTACACAGAGAGACCCTGTCTATATATACACTTGGATATGGGCACCTGGAGTTTTAGGGGCCAGGTCTTAGCCAGAGTCCTTCTGAAATGTTACCTTTTAGTGTAGCCTTCTATGACAACCCTGTTTAGTGTTGCAACACAGAACATTCTCAACTTTACAGCCCAGTCATCACCATGCAAAACATTACCCACTGTTTAGGCTTGTTTTCTTCATTCATATTTCCTAAGTTGTCTTCGTTTTACCACTCTCAGCTCCTGGAGGGAAGATCACAGTGGCTGGCACTTAGTAGGCTCCTAATAATACTTATCAATTGAGTACATTAACAGATTTTGTAAAACAAGGGCTAAAGGGAACTCAAATAGAACAGAAAATAGATTCATAGGTCTATTGTGAATAAATGTTATGAAAATTAAGTCATAACTGAATCCATATATGGTAAAAGCATCCCATACACCAAGGCAAAAATGGAGATTGTATCATTAACCTGGACATGTGTCCTGGTTAAATTATTTACCTTGAAGTATAAAGGAGGATGTTCTTCTGCTAGTCAAGATGAAAGGAAAAGTTATCAAAGTAGAAAAAACAAACTAGATGTCTTTCCTATTTCCACAGAAACTATCAATGTCAGAAAACAGTGATCAGTGTCTACAAAGCAGTTTCATAAATACAAGTTCTTTGTTGCTCATTATAAGCCTAATTGTGATACCCACCATGCTAGAGCATTTCTGAAGCACAGTCCTGTCGGTGGGTGAAAGTGTGAGAGAGGTTTCTGCATGCTACATCTTGCTTCTAGGACTATGCTTATGTTTTATGATTTAAATTATTTAATTTTTTAAAAAAAGTGGTGGGTTCCTTTATGCCATTTTCCTGCATGTATATCATTTTACTGGGTTCATAGTTGTCCCCATTACTCTTTCTTATCTCTCCCTCCAACCCAGACTGCTTATAATTCAAGCACACATGCTATTCACAAACAAGAATGATAGAAGTAAGCATTCATTAGTTCTTTTTAAAAAGAGATGTATTTTATTATCTATCTATCTATCTATCTATCTATCTATCTATCTATCTATCTATTTGTGTGTGTGTGTGTGTGTGTGTGTGTGTGTGTGTGTGTGTGTGTGTGTGTGGTTGCCTAAGGAGTCCAAAATAGGATATCAAAACCCTGGAGCTGAAATGACAGGCAGTTATAAGCTGCCCCATGTAGGTGCTGGGAACTAATCTCTGGTCTTATGTAAGTGCATCAAGCTGCTTTAAGACATGTATTTGCTTTTTGTTTTTGTTTTTGTGACAGAATCTCACTATACAGTTCTGGCTTGTAGACAAATCTTAAAAGGTCTTATTAAATAAAAAACATGGAGCCAGAAATCAGGGTTAGAACCTGAGAGATCAGAGGAATAGGAAAAGCCACAAGCTAACCTCGCCTCAGCAACTCCACAGCTTCCAAAGAGAGCTACTTCCTGTCTACTCACACTTACATGCCTTTCTATTCTGTTCTCTCATTTGCTCTCTCAGCCCAGCTACATCACTTCCTCTTCCTGCATAGCTCTCTCACTTTCTGTCTGTGTTTACAGACCTCCAGACCTCTATGGTTGGTGCTGGGATTAAAGGCATGTGTTACCATGCCTGGCTCTGTTCCCCAGTGTGGCCTTGAACTCANAGAGATCCAGTCAGATCCCTGCCTCCTGAATGATAGGATAAAAGGCATGTGCTGCCATGGCCTGACTTCTCTGTTTAATAAAATGGCTGGCTTTTTCCTCTGATCTCCAGGCAAGCTTTATTTATTAGAGCACAAATAAAATATCACCACATTTTCCCTTTTTGTCTAAAATAAAAAATTTTAATTAATATAAGAAAAATTATATACAATAAGTACAATAACTACATATAATATGTACAAACAATAAATATATCAACAATTTCTAGTACATTTGCATTTGACAAATTCAGCGAAAATATTCCATTATCTATCCTATTTTGGTAAGTCTAAAATGTACCTAATTAATTCATTTTCTATCCTATCTTGTATTACCAACAGAAAACTATCTTATGATGTCTTTCAAATTTATACACTTTACACCTCCTTAGTGAGTTTCTTTTCCGAATTTGTTAACAAGGAAAACTATAACTATCTGATCTTCAACTCCCTCAGAGACACAAGAAGGAAATAATATTACCTAAGTAAACAGGAAGAGTATTTGCCACATTGGGTGCCAAATGTAGATGTAAGTTTTTCTCCGGTCCCACCCAGCCCCGCAGTCCTGCAGCCACTTATAAAATAATCACTCAAAAGCTTATATTAATTACCAATTGCACGGTCTATGGCAGGCCTCTTGCTAGCTAGCTCTTCTTGTATCTTAAATTAACCTATTTCTATTCATCTATGTTTTTGCCACATGTTCTGTGGCTTTACATGCAGCCCATTACTTGTTGCTCCTTGGGTGGCTGGCTTGTGTCTCCCCAGATTCTGCCTTTCTCTTTCCTGTCTCTCTCCTGGATTTCCCACCTGCCTCTAAGCTGCCTTGTCATAGGCCAAACAGCTTTATTTATCAGCCAATCAGAGCAACATATATTCACAGCATACAGAAAGACATCCCCCAGCAAAAATGTGATTCAGAGCTTGTGAGATGGCTTAGTAGACAGAGGTGCTTGTCACCTGTCTTAGTTAGGGTTACTACTATTGCTGTGATGAAGCATCATGACCAAAAGCAAGTTGAGGAGGAAAAGGTTTGGCTTACAAATCCACATTGTAGTCCATCACTGAAGGAAGTCAGGACAGGAACTCAAATAGGGCAGGAACCTGGAGGCAGGAGTTGATGCACAGGCCATGGAGGGGTGCTGCTTACTGGCTTACTCCCCATGGCTTGCTCAGCCTGCTTTCTTATAGAACCCAGGACCATCAGTTCAGAGATAACACCACCCACAATGAGCTTGGTCCTCCCCCATCAGTCATCAATAAAAAAAATGATCCAGAGTCATGCCTACAGGCCAATTTTATGGAGGCTTTTTCTCAATTCAGAGTCCCTACACTTAAATATCTCTAGCTTGTGTCAATTGACATAAAAAACTAGCCATGATGGAATCAATCATTTATTACACACATGTTTTCTCTATCTTTGACTTCTTTTTCCTTGTAACATATATGAAGAAACTATGTTTTTATTTTTAAAATATATATATTTTATTTATTTTACAACTCAACTGCTGTTTCCCCTCCTTTCTTTCCTCCCAGTTCTCCCCACTCCCCCTCCATTTCTATTAAAAAGAAGCCAGGCCTCCCATGGATATCAACCCTGTCAACTTGATGAAGAAATCTATTCATGGACTTCCTTTTAGGTTTTCTTGTTCTCCACCTTCCAGTTTGGTTTGGTTATGTTGATTTTTTTTCCATTGCCTACAATGCATTCTACTTAGCAGTGGCACCATTCTCCCCATCAGTCATGTCATGAAAGTTCTGTAGTTAGTTTTATATTTTAATGGTTTCAATTTTCACTGTTATCTGTTTAAGAGTTCTGATCTTTCCTTTGATTGGCAAATTTTTTCTTACTGGGAAATATTTTTTTAAGAATTAGTGAGTGAAGTTGGAGATATCATTCTGTGGTTAAGAGCATTGGCTGTTATTCCAGAGAACCTGGGTTCAATTCCCAGCACCTACATGGTAGCTCACAACTATCTATAACCCCAGATCCAGGAGACTCAATGCCCTTTTCTGACCTCTGTGGGGATGAAGCATGCACATGGTACAGAGATGTACATGTAGGCAAAATACCCAAAATACGTAAAATAGGTATTAAAAAAACTAATAAGTACTGGGGTTCAAGAGATGGCACAGCAGCTAAGAGCACTTGCTGGTGCTGGATATGCTGGTACATATTTCTTATTCCAGCACTCAAGAGGCAGAGGCAGATGTATCTCTGTGAATTCACAGCTAGCCTAGTCTTCACAGAGAGTTACAGGCCAGCCAGTGTAGTGATATTTTATTTGTGCTCTAATAAATAAAGCTTGCCTGGGGATCAGAGGGAAAAGCCAGCCATTTTATTAAACAGAGAAGTCAGGCAATGGTAGCACATGCCTTTTATCCTACCACTTGGGAGGCAAAGATCCATCTGGATCTCTGTGAGTTCAAGGCCACACTGGGGAACAGAGCCAGGCATGGTAACACATGCCTTTAATCCCAGCACCAACCATAGAGGTCTGGAGGTCTGTAAACACAGACAGAAAGTGAGAGAGCTATGCAGGAAGAGGAAGTGATGTAGCTGGGCTGAGAGAGCAAATGAGAGAACAGAATAGAAAGGCATGTAAGTGTGAGTAGACAGGAAGTAGCTCTCTTTGGAAGCTGTGGAGTTGCTGAGGCGAGGTTAGCTTGTGACTTTCCCTATTCCTCTGATCTCTCAGGTTCTAACCCTGATTTCTGGCTCCATGTTTTTTATTTAATAAGACCTTTTAAGATTTGTCTACAAATGATGCACAGTGTGTTGGCTTGAGTTTCCACCTAAACCCGAGAGAACTTAAAAAAATTCTAAAATGGAGCTAAAAACAGCTTCCTAGTTCTGTCTCTCAGGCAAGCCATGGTGTGCAGACGTGAGCTATAGTATGGTGGTTTCACGGCATGTGGGCTTGAGTGTAGCATGGCAGATTCCTGCCAAAGTCCACAGTGGCATCTCCAAGCCGCACAGCACACTGCATGATGGATTTAGCTTTTGCTAGTACAAAAAAAAAAAAAAGGTTTCTGAGCTATATACTGCTGGATAGTGGCATAGACTCACTGCCCCTCAGAGTCACCAGAGAGCATGACTCCCAGAGCTGGCAATGAATTATCTCCACCATGTTGGAAAGCTGAGGTGGGTGGAGCCAGCAGCCAAAGCTGCCAATTCAGTCCTAGTCATGCTTCAGTTTAAAGCAATAGATTCACATATAGACAAATTCAGATGGAATAAACCTCTAAATGGTTTACATTATGCATAAAAATGTACGTAGGCTTGGAAGAGAGAGGAAAAGGAGGATAGATAGTTATATAAAGAAATAGTTTTGAAAAATAAAGTCTTTAAAGAGACAGTAAAATAATATAAAAGTTAAGCCACATAAAGGTAAAGATTACACTGAGAGTCTGGATTATGTTGTTTTTGGTATTTTTAACTGCAGAAAGACATTTGATTGTAAAGGCTACTGAGGTAAACCAATATGTATATTTTAAAGATGTCTTGACTTCAAAGTTTGTGTCTAAGCATACGTTGCTTTGGAAAAGAGGTTCTGCTTTTGTTTCCACAGAAGATGAGAACCTATGGATTGTTTCCAGGCTAATATGGTTTGATCAGCCAAGACCCCCTGAGAGGTCTCCAATGACACCGTGGCCCAGATGATCCAACATCCAAAATCAGCTGCAAAACAACTGGCTGAGATGATCCATTCTCACAGACTGCTACAGCCAAGGTTTAACCATAATTCTTAATTTTCTCAGGATCCCCATAAAGTTGCCAGAGCCCTCAACCAGCAGGGAGTAGTATGAGAAGCTATGCCCAAATTCCCAAAATATTGTTTATAAATGTTTATTTTTATTTAAAGGGGGTTGATTATAAATGCAATCTCTTTCTAAAGAAGAAAAGGGGATATAGATATGATAGGATAAAAGGGTAGATTATTGAATCTACTTTTAAAGAGCAACAACTTGTTTAAAATGTTTTACATTGCTATAGATTTTAGTTTACTGATACAAATTTAAAGTTAATTTTGTTATACTGTATGTATATTTCTACTTTTGTTTAAGGTATTATGTTTACGAAATTAATTTAAATTATAATAGATAATTAAGAAATACAGCTTAATAATTAGTTTTCTATGATAGTTAAACTTATATTCATGTTAGTTAAGTTTTCTAGGTATACATAGATATAATTCAACTAGGTAGGTAATCTTCAAACACTTCAAAGACCTACAGAATATGGCATTTAAACTGTTTTAAAAACTCAGACTTTCTGGACAGTGAGACACATCTGCTCCTGGCAGCACCGATTTACTTCAAAGAGAANGATGNGCNTNGAAGANACTNCATATGGAGTTTATCTTCTTCTTGGCAAAAATAGCCATTTGGGCAAGAGGCTTCTCTTGCCTGGACTGCTTGAGAAAATGTTATACCGACTGGACATGCAGGACCCTTAGGAAACAACCACTGAATTTTCCAAAATGGGGCAAAATGATCCTTCAGGTTCCTGCTCTGCAGAGGAGACTGCCAGACATTCTACAGGACACAGGAAAAAAATGACTGAAAGACTCTAGGCCTGTAGGCTGAGGATGGATACCCCAATGTTGCAGAGGAACTTTGGGTGACTGTCCAGGCTGCCAGCTGTCTCTGTTATTCTAGATTTTTGGAAGTTGCTTACAATACTTTTCCTTTTACTTAGGTAATATTATATCCTTCTGGGGTCTTTGATGTAGTGAAGACTAGATAGTTATAAGTTAGATATGAAACTTTAGACTCACAAATATAGGATAGATGATAAAATATTTTCTTTAATTTTGCCAGATACAAATAGACTAGGTATTGTAACTATAATTCTTGCTTGATAACTGTTTGTTATATATAATTTTACTATATTAAAGCTAAAACCTTCCTTTTTGATTAGATAGAAAAGGGGAAATGCTGGGGGATGTCTTTCTGTATGCTGTGAATATGTATTGCTCTGGTTGGTTGATAAATAAAGCTGTCTGGCCTATGGCAAGGCAGCTTAGAGGCAGGTGGGAAATCCAGGAGAGAGACAGAAAAGAGAAAGGTGGAGTCTGGGGAGACACAAGCCAGCCGCCCAAGAAACAACATGTAATGGGATGCAGGTTAAGCCATAGAACACGTGGCAAAACATAGATGAATAGAAATAGGTTAATTTAAGATGTAAGAGCTAGCTAGCAAGAGGCCTGCCATAGACCGTGCAATTGGTAATTAATATAAGCTTTTGAGTGATTATTTTATAAGCTGCTGCAGGACTGCGGGGCCGAGCAGGAGTGAAGAAAAACTTACATCTACACATTTTAACAGCATTTTTTATTGTGGTAAAGCACACATAATGATAGCCTTGTGTTCCTGCCCTGGCTTCCTTCAGTGATGGAGAATAATCTAAGAATTGTAATCTGAAATAAACCCTTTCCTCCTCAAGTTGCTTTTGGTCATGGTGTTTTATCAACAGCAATTAAAAACCTAACTAAGGCGGTGTCTTAGTATTAGTGTGTTTTATGCTGCCATAACAGAATACCTGAGGCTGAGTAATTTATAAGGAACAGAAATTTACCTCTTATCTCTCTAGAAGCTGGGAAGTCCAAGTATTTAATGTCTGGGAAAGGTCTTCTCTTTCCTCCTATGACAGAAACCAGCACAGCAAAAAAGGGATGAACTCCAATCTAGGGCCTATGGGAGCCCTAGTGACCCTAACACCTTGCAAATGCCACATCACACAATACTATGGCATTAGGGATTAAGTCTCAATATGAACTTTTAAACAAAAAAATATTCAAATCATGGCAGTTGGACTGTTATTTACCAGATGTTAACTGTATTTGTTTCTTTTTCTAGGTAATTGTTAATGATTTGTTTCTTCATTGATTATAATTCTCTTTATTGGGTAATTCTTTTCTTTTTTCTTTTAATTCTTAAATTGCTTCCAGTTGCATAATATACAATATCTACTTTATAAAAACAATAAAGTCATTATCCTTTTAAGAAATTATGAGAGGAAAAGCATCTTTCTAGTGTGGAAGCCAAGACATAGACATTGTAGTGTTTATAAAAGGGGAAAATGAAAACAATATAAATGTTTATGTTGGGGAAATGGTGAAAGAAACCTTGTGATGTTTCCAGAATGAGCTGCAATGTACCATCTTAACAGAATAAAGAACAGCCACTTACAGTGGCACACATCTGTAGTACCAGATATTTGAGAGTATGAGGTAGAATGATTACTTGAGTTCATGAATTCAAGATCAGCCAAGTAATATGATGAAACAGATATTGAAAGAAAGAGGAAAACAAGGAGGAAGGGGATATCAGAAAGAAAGAGAGAGACCTGCTTAGACTACAGAGTGAGTTTTGGGCTAGTCTGGACATCTAATGATACTCTGTCTAAAAATAAAGAGTAAAAAGAGGACTAGGGATGGCATTCCATCACAGAACACTTGCCTAACATGTGAGGCTTAAGCTCAATCCCATACTGGGGAAGGAGAAACTGCTTTTATCAGCAGAGAGTAGTAATTCAATTACTGTAGTTAGCTTCTTTTTTTGTTGCTGTGACAAAATACCTAACAAGTGCAACTTGAGGAAGTCTTTGTTTTTGTTCACAGTCCATCAAGGTGGAGAAATCATTACAGTAGGGTTCCTAAGGAGCTGATCACATGGTATTCACCATCAGGAGGCACACACAGTTGAATATTGGTACTCAGATCACTTTCTCCTTTTTATTGGTCCAGGACACCAACCTGTGTAATGATGCCACCCACATTCGTGGTACATCCTCCCACCTCAGTTAGCCCAGTCTAGAAATTCCCTCATAGACCTGCCCAGATGTTTGTTCCCTTGGGGATTTAGTTTCTTTCAAGTTGACTATTAATATTAACCAGTACAATTGCTAAGTTTGTCCAGACATCCTTTGATGGAGATATTGTTCTGTATGCTGTGAATATGTGTTGCTCTGATTGATTGTAAATAAAATGCTGATTGGCCAGTAGCCAGGCAGGAAGTATAGGCGGGATAAACAAACAAGGAGAATTCTGGGAAGAGGAAGGCTGAGTCAGGAGACACCAGCCGCCGCGGAAGGAGCA
>LZPO01116979.1:259104-286166 GCA_001675575.1 Neotoma lepida
TCTGTGGTTGGTATGTAAAAGGAATAGAAAATTTCTTAATAATAAAAATCAAAAAAATAAATAAATAATAAAAAATTTAAAAAAAAATGAAATTCCGAGACCTTCATCTCAGCTACATAAATATTTGCATATGTTTATGGTGTGTGCTTCATCTTTTCTATAGAATTATAACATGGCTATAGGAAAGGTGGAAAGAAGAACATTTTTTCTCTCTCTTCATTTCTGGTGCAAATTATAAATCAACATTTTCCCTTTATCAGTTTCTGTTTTATGATTTTCTGTTGAGAAAGCTGTGCTCAGTGGTCCTCACATTTCCATAATGCTTCTTCACTTGACAAGGGGAAAGAACATCTCCTGGTCTGTGGCACAGAGTAAAAGGGGCTGATGCCCTGCATCAGCTAGAGGACATGCAGAGCAGGGTGAGAGAGGGGAAGCAGAGAAAGTACTGTAAGAAAAGGATGCTGCCATCTGGGGAAAGGATGGAGGGAAGGAGACTGAGAGAGGAAACAACCTCCACAAGGCTTTAGCTCACTGGGTTCTATCCTCATCATCTCCACAGTAGAGGGGAGGAGGAACAGAGGTGGGAGAGATGCTGGGAAGGGAAGGGCAAGGGAAGGGAAATTGAGGGTATGCAAAAGGAGGGGACAAGGGTAGAGCGGAGGGAACCAAGAACAGCCTCCTCTGGGCTACAAGCAGCTCTCCCAGAGTGTTCCCAATGTGAGAGCAGAGCACCTTTGGCGCCACAGACTTCACAGGCACTGAGGCTTTATTTAAATGAAGGCAGGAGCAGATTAGAAGAGGAGTAGGTGGGAAGGGTTTTGTAAAGAATGACAAGTTCGCTGGGAAAAAAGCCACACAGTGGGGTAGTCTTGCTTTCTGAACTGAACCTCTCCTCCTGCCTGCCTGCTCCCCTGAAGTTCTCATGGACCCTTCCCTCCTTACTCCAAGGCTTACTTTTGGTTCCGGAACCCCCATCTTCCCAGTTTCCAGTGAAACAGCAGCCAGGCTGACAAAAGTAACATGGCACTCAGAGATTTAATGCCTGGGTTGCTCCCACCATGCCAAGCCAATCTTCTACTACTAGTAGTGACATTGAGCATGTGCCTACACAAATCCTGCTGATAGTAAAGCTGAACAATGGAGTTAAGCATAGGCCCTGCCAGCAGAGCTGAGAGCTTGGCACTTGGTCACTGCCCAAGGGCTGCTTTGGGACTTTACCCTTGCTCTGGATTCTTCTGAGGACTTTGCATCGCATAGTGGAAGGCAGGCCAAGAAGGGGCAGGAGGACATGGCCTAGAGTCACCCTTAAGCCACTTGGCCTTCCGGTTTCCTAGGCTGCCCTGATTGTCTAGCACCTACTAGCTGTCACCATCACCTTCACTGAGCTTACAGGGTCTCATGCAAATTGAGTCTTGAAGCCTTAAAACAGGTTTTCATCCATCCATCCATCCATCCATCCATCCATCCATCCATTCATTCATCCACTCATCTATTCTTTCATTAACTGACAGCTCACTTGGTATTGAGCTGGACAAGGCTTTTAGGGTGCTTTCCTACAGAGACCTGACAGTCTGCCAGAGAGGCAGATGGGAACTCACTCGTCTCAATGCTCCCACCTTCCCAATTTTCCCTAATCCCTGTTTTCTCTCCTTCCCAGTTCACTTGTTCAGTTTTGCCAGGGGCTGGTTCTAGATAGTCACTTCCTCAACTAACAGTCAGGCCAGCAGTGTCTTGAGCCTTCAGGATAGGTTTCAAACTCCCAGCAATGAGGGAGAGTCCTTTCCCCTCTGCCAGTATAGGGAGTAACTCAAATTATAGCATGCAGATTTTCTGTATATCTCGTAGGTCCCTCCTACCACCACCATTTTCTGTACATTGGTTCTCTTTCCTCTACAATTCTTCATCTACCCACCACGCCTCAAGTGCTGGGGTCACCCTTACCTTGATGGCCACCGCAAAAACAAATGTCTTCATTGAGAATACTGTCAATGATGCTGCTAGCCAATCCCTCCTCCTGGAGCACATGCTGCCTCCTGGAGTTCAGGTTTCCTCCTCCTTTTCTGGATTCTCCTCCTGGATTCCCTCAACCACATCCTCTATGGTCTGCTAGAGACTGTTAGAGAACAAGGGGGAAACTTGAACCTCATATGTGATATTGAGAAAACTTCCAGTTCCTCTGAAACTTCACCATAGACTTGCCCTAGTACCCACCCAGCTTAGTAAAGACCCAACAGCAATGTACTGAGACTCTGGGATCACATAACAAAGGGAACCCAAACAGAGGTTGCACATTAATTTCATTGTAGTACTATTTAGAAACAATACTGTAACACTAAATAGAAACAACAGATGCCTGCTGTACACCTGAAATCCCAGAACTAGAAAAAGGGGAGACAGGAGGATTGCTGTGTGTTTGAGGCCAGTCTGGTCTATGTAGTGAGATTCAGGCTAGCCAAGACTAGCATGAGACCCTGTCCATAAAACAATGGGGTTGGTAAGATGGCTCAGTGGGTAAAAGTTTCTGCTATCAAACCTGGCAAACTGAATTTGATCTCCAGGACTCATGTGGATGGTGGAAAGAGAAAACTAACTGTGACATACACATATGCACCCCCCTCACACAACACTCATACAGAAAATAAATGAATAGAATGTAATATAAAATAGACATAATAGCTGGGTGGTCATGGTGCACACCTTTAATCCTAGCACTCAGAAGGCAGAGGCAGGTAGATCTACTTGTGTTAGAGGCCAGCTTGGTTTACAGAGTGAGTTCCAGGACAGCCAGAGCTGTTACACCAAGAAACCCTTTCTCAAACAAACAAACAAACAAACAAACAAACAAACAAGAATAGAAGAAAAATGTACATAATAGCCTTGTACATCAGCCAGGTGTGGAAGTACATGCACAGAATCCCAGAACCAGGAGATAGAGATGGGAGAATCAGAAGATTGAGGCCAGTCTTGCCTATACAGCACATCTGAGACCAGCCTGAGCTCTAAAAAGACCCTGTCTCAAAACAAAAGAAAACAGCAAAACCAAAGCCCCAATTCCATAAAAAATACCTCTCATTTATCAGTTGAATGGATAAGCAATTTGTGACCTATTCACAGTGGATTATTATTCGTCCATATTAATGATATGGCTTGGATGAGCCTTGAAAAGATGATGGTGAGTAGAAGCCAGACACAAGAGACCACATGTTGCATGATTCTGTTTTGATTAAATATCTTGAAGAGGCACATTGATAGAGATGAAGAACCAACAGACAGTTGCCACAGCTGGGGAAGGCTACAGTGAGGAGTGTCTACTTAATGAGGGCAGGGTTTCTATTCAGGCTGATGGGCAAATTCTGCAACTGGGCATAGGTGATGGTGGCACACATCATGGATAGAATAAATATCACTGGATTTCACACTTTAAAATGGCTAAAATACTAATGTTTGTGTTGTGTACTTTATCACTAAGCAAGACACAAATATCTGCATCCCCTTTGGACTTGGTCCTTTTCTCAATCCACACTCTCACTCTGCCCTCAAAGTTCAGCTCCACAATCAGGTCTTAGTGATGTCTCTGCAACCTTGCCTCTCCCCTCTGCCATGTCAGTTCCTCTTCCCCAGAACCCTATGGCCCCCATTTGCTCTTTAGGTCTGTGGCTGGTTACGTTTGCTTTCTTTTTCTTCAGTGCAGGGAATGGAGCTTTAGGCCTAAAGTATGCCAGGCAAATAGTCTCCCACCCAGCCACAACCCCCCTCTTTCTGTTTTATTTTTTAAAAAATTTTAAAATTTATTTTACATGCCAATCACAGTTTCCCCTCCCTCCTCTCCTNCCGTTCCCTCCCCCACCTCCTTTCTACCACGGCCCCATCCCTGCATCCCCGCCATCCACTCCTCAGAATAGGTAAGGCCTCCCATGAAATCAACAATACATGGCACATCAAGTTGAGGCAGGACCAGCTCCTCCCCCCTGCATCAAGGCTGAGCAAGGCATGTCACCATAGGGAATAGGTTCCAAAAAGTCAGCTCATGCACCAGGGACAGATCCTGGTCTCACTGCTGGGGGCCCCACAAACAGACCAAGTTACACAACTGTCACCCACATGCAGAGGGCCTGGGTCGGTCCCATGCAGAATCCCTAGCTGTCAGTCTAGAGTCTGTGAGCTCCCAGGTAATGAGGATATCTTTCTATGTGCTGGGAATATATGTTGCTCTGATTGATTGATAAATAAAATGCTGATTGGCCAATAGCCAGGCAGGAAGTATAGGCGGGATAAGCAGACAAGGAGAATTCTGGAAAGAGGAAGGTGGAGTCAGCTGCCACCAAAGGAACAACATGCCAGCAGACCGGTAAAGCCATGGAACATGTGACAAAACATATAGATTAGTAGAAATGGGTTATTTTAAGTGTAAGAGCTAGTCAGTAATAAGCTTGAGCTAATGGCCAAGCAGTTATAATTAATATAAGCCTCTGAGTAATTATTTTATAAGTGGCTGTGGGACCATGGGTCCTGGTAGGACCCCGACAAAACTTTCTCCTACACCCAGGAGCACAGGTCAGCTATCTCTGTGGGTTTCCCCACATGATCTTGCTGCCCATAGCTCATGCAATCCCTCCTCCCTCTCTTCAAGAGGACTCCTGGAGCTCAGCCCATCTGTAGGTGGTGGTGGTGGCATAGACCTTTAATCCCAGCACTTGGGAGGCAGAGGCAGCTGGTTCTGTTTCACTTTTACATCCCATTATCTGGCATAGGTCTGCAACACCATAATTGCCTAATGCATCCTCGGCCAACAAGTGAGCAGAATCTGTTGTGAAGTTGTTTCCTGTTTCCTCCTAATTGTTGCATTCCCTCTGGCCTGAAGGCTGGTGGCACAAAAGACTTAGAAAGCTAAGGAGACTCAGAAGGCACAGGATGTCCACAAAAGTTACTCTTAGGAAATTATGCCCCTGAGACAACATGGACAGTAAACAATTGGATAGGGGAGACTACTCAGAGGAGCTGCTGAAAAATCTTCAGAGAGCTCCAGAGATACAGATTTTGTGAGCTGTCACTGATGCTGGGGTGTGATTTTCAGTCATGTAGCTAGCTGCCTGTGAGTCACTCATACACTCATCACTCATGTTACTATAAGTAACTCCATTAACTCAAGCTAGATTTGAGTGGAATAATCCTTGATTGGTCTTCATGACCAGGTCTGAGATAAACAGACATCCGTTTGCCTCTCCCACTCCCCGTGTGTGAGATGGGGAAAGTGAAGATCAACAGCCAGTCTCACCATGGGGTCTCATCTCCTGTCAGGGCTGCTCTGGATGACCAGTAGGCATCTTGGCAGCACAAAATCTTGGAGTCTGTACTCTGCCTGCCCACAGGAGATTTACTCCTAATGATTACATGCAAAGGAAAAGTTGCAGGACCAAAAAGCAACTGAGGAAGGGCCCTGGCGCCAGACAGTGGGCAATCTGGGGATGCTGCTGGGAAGAGGTGGAGTGGACATAAACTCTTAATGTGTGAGTGGTTGCTTAGTGCCCGAGGCATTCAGCAGTCCAAAAACTGACAAAGGAGCAGAGTGTGCTGTTCCACCTGCCTCCGGGAAGATGGCAGCAGCCGAAGCTTGCCTGGGCTTTGCAAAGTTCCCACAGCTCAGCTAGCAATAGAAACACTTTTGGACAATTTGCTCATTAGTTTGTCAGGATGGGGAGTAAGGGGTGGTGTAAGTGGGGTGTTGTTCGTGGTGATGATGGTAGTGGCAGGGGCCTGAAGGCAAGCAGGCCTGGGCGGGAAGGACCAGAGGACAAAGTTCAATCTTGGAGTAGAGGAGTCACCCTGAAGTTCTTAGAACATTGTGGTCTTCTGTAGGATCAGACAGGTAGAGGGACAATGAAGAAAAGACACATTTCTTGAGATGCCAAGAACAAGTCTGTCTACCATGCTGTAAAGCTACCTGACAGCTTCGCTGCCATATTTCTCCTATTGCAGATTTGTGTGCCATCACAGAGGAAGAAGCCTTGGTCTAGGAATTGGGAGTCTAGGCTCTACAGAAAGAAAGGCCTTCCTCATCTCTGCACTGGCAGGGAGTGGCATGGCTTCTGATGGTTTACTATACATGTTTGGTGGAGGCAGAAGGCAGGTCAGTAGCAGATCAGTGTGGATGCCCAGGGTGGCCTCTGATTCCATATGCAATGCCCAGGGCAGCAGGAGTGCTTTGAAGGATGTGGCTGAAATGTCAAAGCCACTTGAATGGCAGCCAGAGGAGTCCACTGGATAACACAGATTCTGCAGGCCTGGCACAGATCTGCAGGCCTGGCACAGATCTGGATTCCACCATTAGACACAGTCTTTTGAACTAGGTGTTACCCTCTTTTCTCTCTCCTTAAGGTATGTAAGAGCATTTCTTACAATGCTGGCCATCTGTGTAACATTAGACATTCTCCTTCACATAGTAATTGTACCAGTGCTTGGAGACAAGCAGGGCAAGTATCATGAATCTGATTTAATCATTGCAGAAATTAAGGTTCAAAAAGGGCTCTAAAAGCCCAACTACCCCAGAACTCTTGGACATTGGATTCATCTGTCTATCCTTATAGTCGATAACCAATTTTTAATATCATTTTTCTTTATGGACAAGTAAACAGCTCTAAAATAAATCTCTGCTTGGGATTCTAAACCCCACAGGGAAGCTACTGGGTTTAGAGTTCAGAGTTGAAACTCCAGTTCTTTCAGCCAGCCCACAAACATTATTTTGAATACTTTTATGAGCCTGGCCCCAGGGTGGGTACTTGAGGGATGTGGGAGGTAGGTAATGGCTCCCTGAGATCTACAGGTCTAAATCCCTGCCACCTGTTGTGAATGTTGCTTTACATATGAACGGAGATTTTGCAGATGGGGTTAAGTTCACAGTGTGAAGTTGTCCTGGTATCCAGGTGGGCTGTAAATGCAATCACATGTACCTTCATAAAAGGGAGATTCCACAACACATACAGAGAAAAGGCTGTGTGAAAGCAAAAGCAGAGACTGATATGGTGTAGCCACCAGCAGCTGGGAGGAGTAAGGAAGGAGTGTGTCCTCTTGAGCATCCAAAGGAAATGTTCTTTAATACTTTGATTTGGAACTTCTGGTCTCAGAACTGAGAGAGAATAATTTTTGTCATTTAGGACATAAGTTTGTGGTAATTTGTTACAGCAGCTGCAAGAACAAGGCCCAGGCTCTGCCTTTGAGGAGTGTCTAGTACATTAAATTTATCAATTCCACATGTAAGTGACTAACTGGATGAATGTGTTTTCTTCTGTCTGAGACAAAAGTACATTTCCTGCAGCCTGGAAGTGGGAACTAGAGGCTTGGTCAAAGGTATGTGTGGTGATATATTGTGTACCCTAATAAAATTGCCTGAGGATTAGAGGACAGAGCCAGACACCAGATTAGACACAGAGGTCAGGCAGTGGTGGCACACACCTTTAATCCTATCACTTGGGAGGCAGAGATCCGTCTAGATCTCTGTGAGTTCAAGGCCACACTGGGCTACATGAGATTGATCCAGTATAGGAGAGAAACAGAGCCAGGCAGTGGTGGCACACACCTTTAATCCCAGTACTTGAGATCTCAAGCCTTTGCTTGTGAAGCACACATGTCTTTAATCCCAAGAAGTAACATGGCAGGGCACAGAAAGATATATAAGGAGTGAGGAAACAAGTACTCACTCTCTTTAGGCTGAGGATTTCGTAGAAGTAAGAACTAGTGGCTGGCTGTTCTGCTTCTCTGATCTTTCAGCTTTCACCCTGATATCTGACTGTGGGTTTTTTAATAAAAGACCATCTAAGATTTGAATAACAGGTATGCATGTTTTTAACCACTCTCTGAGTATTAAGGAAGATAATTTCCTCTTGTTCTTTCAATCTAGGGACCATCTCTCTTTCCCTATGGCTTTAGGAAAATTATTCTCCACCCAGACCTGGGGAACTGTCAGGTTACTCAAATTAGGATGATGGCCACATGCTGATGGCCTGGATGGCTGGTCACAGGGAGCTGTGGAGACACTGATAGCTGGAATAAGTGAGTGGGAGGTGTTGGGGGTGTGTGCATCAGAATGGATGTACATGCATACATGTGTTAATCTGTATAGATATATATGGGTTTGTGTGTTCATGTGTACATGTGAATGACAGTAGGTATGAGCATTGTACATGTGAGGGCTTCTGTTTGTGAGTATGCACATGTGGAGACAGTTATGAGAGGGAAGGCACATGTGTTCTCATGAAGGCACATGAGCTTGTGGGATCATAAGAGTGTGGAGTCAAAGATTACAGGTGATATGGGCCTGTGCTGCAGAGAAGAATGCACAGGGATGGGCTGTTTAGTGTCTAATTCAGGGAGGAGACTGCTCCTAGCCATGGGCAAAGTGTGACCCTGCAAAACTGTGGGCCCATGGGCTTAATGCCTCTAGGTTGCTTACCCACTTGGCCCTGGAAGAGCAAAGTAGCTGAGGATGGGGCTGGGGCTGGGGCTGCTACTTCACCTTGTATCCCCATGATACCTGCCCAGGGCCTCTCACTGGAGGCCTGCCAGGCAATGCAGATGGAATTGAATTGCCAATTATGACTTCTGGCCTCAAGAAGGCACAGTGTGAATTTGTCTTGCCAGTCAGGCCAGCCCTGGCTGTTCTCATGGCTCAGCGTCGGCTTGAGAGCCTGCCTGTCTCCAGATTAATGAATTCACTGTCCCAAGTCAGCTAAGTGTGTTAGGAGATGGCTTTCAGGGATAGCAACAAATAATTGTTGACTGCAGCCAGTCTGTAAAGCCCACACTCACTGAAAAGCTGGATTCATCCAAGGTGGCTTGTTGCTGAAGAGGCTGTCCTGTGGGCTCTGTCTTGGCAGGAACTCTCCTTTACACCAGATGGCCTAGGTTGAGAGGGAGACAGCTCTGGGTGCTTTTGATCAGCAGTCTTTCAAGGAGCCCTGTCATGATTAACCATGGTTGTCAACTTGATTGAAATGGGATCAACTAAGAGAAATTCCTCTTGGTGGATTTATGAGGATATTTACAGAAAGGATTGATTGGGATGGGAAGATCCTCTCTCAGAGTGGGCAGCACCTTCCAGAGGCAGCTCAGATCTAAAGAAGTCTGAGAGAAAAGCAGGGCCACTTTTGCTTGCCTGTCTGACGAGTGCATCCACTCTGCTGCTGCAGCTGCCACCACCATCCTTTGCTAACATAGGACCCCAGTGTCTTCAGCCTTTCAACATGGACTGAAGAATAGTGGCTCTCTAAGAATCCTCCAAGTCTTCAGGACCAGATGGGAACTGCTTATGGACTGAGCCGCAACCAGCTTCTCAGTCTCTCCAGTATGAAGACAGCCATTGTTGTACTACCCCATCCTGTATCAAGTAAGCCAAGCTAATAAATTTGTTTTATAATATATATTCACCATCAGTTCTGTTCCTCTGGAGAATTCTGACTAGTACAAGCCGCATCAGCACTCACCGATTCCAAGGTACTGTAGGGTACCCCCTTTGGGAAACAGGAACATTTTCCTTGGGCTGTGTGATGTAAAAGTAAGGTTTGAGATTGGATTGACATGTGACCAATCAGGAACACTGGACTCCTCAAAGCCTCTGCCACTTTAGATCGTCTGCCTTGAGGAAATGATATTTAGTGACTGCTTGCAGAATCTAGTGGCTTCAGTATTGTCCCCATGGATGAGCCGACAACCACAGGGGACTGGTTGACCTTCTAGGTAGCTCAAATATCCTTTGGAGTTTAAGTACAAAGATTACTCTAGAGATTCAAAAGGATGTGATTGGGCTCCTGCTTAGAGAGTTACAGGCCAAATCTCTACTAAGGAGTCCATTTAGTTAGAGTGAGGAACCACTGTCCAGGAAGTCTGGGTTCTTGTCTCCCTCCTCAGGTCTTTTCCCCACTGCCCTGGATCTTCTGCTTCTATCATATCTGTCCACTATCCCAACTGCCCAGTCCTCAGGTGATGGTCTTGGGGTCATAGACTCTGTATATTCTGAAAAACACTAGGCCTTTCTATCTGTAATTCTCTTTGGAGGTATTTTTATGACTTTGGCCATCCCTGAGTCCTGTCCACTCTACCTATACTCACTCCCCACTCTGGCCTCTGGCAACAGCCTTCTAATTAGATTCAGCCTCTACCATTATCCCTCTTGCATCCCACTTAAACTGTCACTCAGTTGCCAGAGCCTCTAATGAAAATGCAAGTGGGGATTGGAGAGATGGCTTAGAGGTTAATGGATACTAGGTCCTCCTCTGGCTTCTGTGGGTACCAAGCATGCAAGTGGTACCCAGACACACAGGCAGTCAAGATACCCATACACATAAAAAAAGGCAAACATCAGTGTCTTAGTTACTTTTCTAATGCTGTGATACAACACCATGACCAAGGCAACTTACAGAGGGAGAGACTTATTTGGCTTACAGTTGTAGAGGTATAAGAGTCTGTAATGGCAGGTACTCATGGCAGCAGGCATAGCTAAGAGCCCACATTGCAAACCTCAAGCAGGAAGCAGAGAAAGCAAACTGGGAATTAGGCCATGGTTTTGAAACCTCAAAGTCCACTCTCAGTAATGTACTTCCTTCAGCAAGGCCACACCTCCTAAACCCACCCAAACTTTGCCTCTAACTGGAAACCAAATATTCAAATGCCTGAAACTTTGGAGGATGTCTCATTGAAACCATCACAGTTGGGTGGTTTGATGTAGCTGAGTTGGTGGAGTATTTGCCTAGCATACATTCAGGAAACCCTGGTTTCTATTCCCAGTAATGTTTTAACCAGGTATAGTGGCAAATACCAGTAATTCCAGCACTTGGGAGGATAAGAAGTTAAAAGTCATACTTGACTACATAGTTGGGCACCAACCTGGGCTACATGAGACATTGTCTCAATCAAAAAGAAAATGCAAATGTGACTTTTTAATCTTCAGCTCCCATCCTTCAGAGCTCTAGTTACTACAGGGACTGGCCTCATGCTTATTTTACATCTCTAAGATCTGGCCACCTCTCTACTGTCAGCAGCATGCCCTAGGTCTCTGTGGACCCCACTTCAAGAAACATCAATGCAGATGGGTGTTGTGGTGTACACTATAACACTAGCACTTAGGAGATGGTGGCAAGAAGATCAGAAGTTGGGCTATTTAAAGAATTCTAGGCCAAACTGAGCTACTGGAGACTCTGTCACAAAACAGTAAAGAGGCATTGACTCCTCAGTCTGTGCTTCAAGAGGAAACAGAGTTCCTGTCCATCAGGTATGCTAATCTCTACCACTTTCATCTTAAGCTCTAGTCATGCACACAGCTCTGTACCTGGGTACAGAAGAGACACAAGCTTTTCCCCAGCCACTCCTTTTCAGGGTAGACAAAGGGAGCTGGCCAAGATCTCCCAGGTTGGTGTCTGGTTGGTGTCAGGTTCAGGCAAGCTGGCTGGCACAGCCAGCGTTCAGCAGTGCCAGGGAAGGGTGCTTCAGCAGCTATAGCTGGCAGGTTCAGCAGGGCCATAGCTGAGTCAGCCTTTGTGGTCAGAAGATTAGAACCTTACTTAGGAATTGAGTGAAAAAAGTAAGCACAAGGAGGATTAGATGAGCTAGGTTTCTCACGGTGGGAAAAGGGAAATGCATGCAAGTGTGGAATGGTGCAATGCAAGAAACTCTGGATCCAACCAGCAGGAACTGATGTGAGTCCCTGGCTTTAGAGAGTAGGCTATTTCCTTGCTGTGTCCACACATAAGGTGCAGTGGCACTTTCTGGAACTAAGGCCACTAATCCCATTTGTGAGGGTTCCACACTCATGATCTAATCACCTCTAAGCTACCTCCTTATTGTGGTGACGCTTCTGTTTCCCAATAACCTGGGCTACTTAAGTTCTTTTCCAACCAACCCTGAGGGGGAGATAGATGAGAGTACCTTCTCTATCCTTTCAGTTAACCTGTGATAAAGCACTCTCTTAGAAAAAAACACAGTACTCTAGTGTTGGCTTCAATGTGTATCAGACAGTGAGCCTTTCTTCTATAAATCACTCCTAAGATGTTCCTGAGCAGACATTTGAACACACAAAAATTGAAGGTGTTTTTATAAAATAACTAGACTATACTTTTCCGAACTATCAGGGGTCCAACCTAGTGACAATTGTGCCACCTGTGATCCAAACACTCAGGAAGCTGAGAAAGGAGGATTGAGAATTCCAGCCTGGGATGCATAGTGAGACCATGTCTCAAAATAAAACAGCAAGAAAACTATAGAGGTTATGCAAAACAAAGAAAGACTGAGAAACTATTCCAGGTTAAGTAACAACTGCATGCGGCATATGGTCTAAGATTGGAGTTGGAACAAGAAACAGAAATGGGAAAAGAAAGTTGTTGGTAGATGTATGTCTTAGTCAGTGTTCTATTGCTGTGAAGAGACACCATGACCACAGCAACTCTTATAAGGAAAACATCTAATTGGGGCTGGCTTACAGTTTCAGAGGTTTAGTCTATTATCCTCATGGCAAGAAGCATGCTGGCATTCAAGCAGACATGGTGCTGGAGAAGGAATTGAGAGTTCTGTATCCAGATCAACATGCAGCAGGAAGAGAACTCCACACTGGGAGTGGCTTGAGCTGCTGAGACTTTAAATCCCACCCCCTAGTGACACATTTCCTCCAACAAAGCCACACCTACTCCAACAAGGCCACACCTCTTAATCCTTTCAAATAGTGCTACTCTCTAATTCAACATTCTAATCTACGAGCCTATGGGGACCATTCTTATTTAAACTACCACAGCGTATTAGTTAACGTTCTGTTTGATGTGACAAAAACCATGACCAAAAGCTACTTAATAGAAGAGTTTATTTTGGCTTACAGTTGCAGAGGAGAAGCCCATAATTGCAGGGAATGCATGACACCAGGTGGCAGGAGAAGGAAACTGGTTACATTTCATCTGGAAAGGAAGCAGAGAGAGAGAGAGAGAAGAGATGAGTGCATAAGCACCAAACATAGGGTTAGACTATAAACCCAAAGCCCACACCAAGTAATGGAATTCCTCCAGTGAGGCTGTACCTTCTGAAGGTTCTTTAATCTCCCCAAACAGGGCCACCAATGGGAACCAAGTGTTGAAAAACATGAGTCTATGGAGAGCATTTTTCAGTCAACCACCACAGTGGACTAGGTACCGGCTAGTGGTAGAGCACTTGCCTAGCAAGCATGAGGCCCCGGTGTAGTTTAATTGTTTTCTCAAGGTTGGGCATAACCATTGCCATCTTTATGTAGAGCGGCTGTGATCACAGGAGGGCAGGCCTATTAACATTCCCCTATGGGAGGAGAAGATGCTCCTCAGGCACATTGAAATCCTCCAGAGGCCTCTCTACCCTGGGGTTATGTAAGTGGTGTAAACCATTGCTGTACTGGGACTTTTAGTTGCTCTGGGGAACTTCTGGGTGCGGTAGATGCCTTTGACTCACCAATGTTCCTGTATGCAACCCTAAAAATCTCCATTCACAGAGCTGAGTTTGGATTGAATCTGTCCTTTAGAATGCCCTGCTTATCTAGGGTAAGTATGCATTTCTTTACATCTCCTGGGGAGAAGTCATACCACTGGTATTCTGTCCCCAGCATTGAAAAACAATAAAAACTTTGAAGAAAAACAATAAATAAATAAATAAAGCTTGGGCTGAGAATATTACTCAGTAAGATGCTTGCCTAAAAGCATGATGACCTGAATTTGAGCCCCAGCATCCATGTAAAAAGTCAATCATAGTGGAATACACTTGTATTCTCAGCACTAGGGAGAAAGAAGGAGACAAGTGGATCCCTGGGGCTCACTAGCTGGGCAGACTAGCCTAATTGGTGAGTCCAGGTCCCAGTGTGAAGCACTGTATTAATAAAACAATGTGGATGGCTCCTGAGGAATGATAGCCAAGGTTGACCTCTGGCCTTTAAACAGATGTGTGAATATGTCTATGTACATATTACACAATACACACATGCAATATATAAAAACTTGATGACAAAGGTTTTTTTATTATTTGCTTCTTATTTTTCCTATAAAAGATTTAATTTTTAGCCACTCAGCAATTTGTCCAAATTCTTTCTGACTCTCCTAAAGTTTTCTATGCCTTAGTCCCCAGTGCACACATTCATGGCAGAAGAGATTCTGAAGGTGTGGTAAGGTAAGGACCTTCAAATGGGACTATTACCCTGATTTATTGGCTGAGTTCAGCACAATTACTTATGAGGGTGACAGGAAGGTGAGAGCCAGAGAAATTATGACAAAAACAGAGGTGAAGGGTCATAGGTGCAGGCCCAGAGTTGTAGTCAGTCTCTAGGAGATGGGAGAGGCAAGGAAACTGATTTTTTTGTGAGACCTATTCGGGACGTGTGACCCCTAGATGAGAGTCAATTTGTGTTGTGCTAAGGCCACTACAATTTGGATAATTTGTTACAAGTCACAGGAAATGAGTATATACCTTATTTCCCCTACTGTGGAGAATGTATGGTCTGATTTGTGTTTTTTTCACATCTTATCCCCTCATAACTTAAAGAGACTTGTCACCTGACTTCTAGTATTCAGGAAAGATTTGTTTAAATTTGTTCATCCAGAGAGAGGAGCATTGAGGGCAGAAGGGTTTAATAGCTGTGAGCCCTCCTGAGTAGCTTTGCTATGCGTCAGAGTCCTACACAGGCAAGGAATCCTAGGTGAAGCTCTGTTCAGCCAAGAAGCATCCTCAGCCTGCCTTCCTGGCTCCTGGCAATGTTTGCAACACTGGGGCCCAGACATTGAACTCTAGACTTGCAGGGTCCCAGAGATCTTTGGTCTTTGTCTTGCCTTCCTTTGAAGGCAAGGAAACTCACACAATGCCTGAGCCGAAAAGTCTCGAGGATGAGAGCCCATGGTTTAGTCCCAACCTCTTTATTTCCTAAAAGGTAAGAGAAGGCCCCAAAGGGGAAAAGAGTTGCCTAAGGTTTAAGTGATAGAGCTGGAATGAGAATACAGATGGCTGAGCTTCCAGCTGCTCCCCAGTACAAGGAATAGGAAGAAAGAGGACATCTTGCATCCTTGAGAATATCAGAAAGTGGGGCAATGCATGGTTGAAACATGGAAGTGTTCTGAATGCTACTGTGATTATGGTGGTTTTGCTCAACTCCAGAAATTTCCTCAAAACTACTCAGTGTTATGTATGACTATAATTTATTTATTATCCTTCAGTAAACATCACAAAAAGGCATTATATCATCTCTTTGAAAACTTGTATTTATCCAGAAAAAACTATTAGAAATAAAGCTTACATTAGTATTTTTGTCTAGGGTTGGGAGTAGCTCAGCAGTAGAGCACTTACTTAGCATGCACAAGGCCCAGGGCTCTACACCTAGCACTGCAAAAATATTATTTTGTCTGATGAGATAAAGATTTTTCAAAGGCAGAGCTGGTAGGTAGCCCACCAAGGACTCCCTGGGAGCAGAGACTGTTCTATAAGCACACAGCTAAGTGTATTTGTTTGTCTACAGCTATGTCCCTCTGCTCTAAAGGCACTCACAGTAGGGTGATATGGTAGTAACTTAAACATCTGGAAAGGCAAGAATACCAGGGACTAGCAGAAGAAATAGAGCAGGTACCAGGGACTCCATTGTGCAGAGAGGAAGTACGCCCAGCTGAGCACTCAGTGCCAGCCACCATGGGAGCCCCTTCTTCCAACTGCCTTGTCAGCCCTGTGGCTGGCCCTCCCCCTGCCGCCTCCCTCTAGCCTTCCTTCATCTCAATCCATTACCTTCTGTTTACAGCCTCTTCAGACAGTTTTCCTTGGCTTGATGCCAAGCCAATTTGAATTAATTTTCCAAGCATGACCCTGTGAGTCACTATATTAAATGCCTTCCAGATAGTTCTCATTGCTGCATACACACTGCGTGTTTGGCCAGCCATCTGTAATCACAATGAGGCGCCTAGCTCAAAGCAGGGGCTCCAAGCACCAACAGCACCAGTCTCTCAGATGGTGCTGGAGCAGGCCAGACTGCTTCATGGCCCACAGACCTTCATCTAGGCTTTATTTAGCAACTGAAAGAGATAGGTCAGCTACAAAATGACCCACAGTGACTGACTAGCTTTCCCTTTTTGAAAGGCAGCCTTATTGACATCTATTTCATATACTATATACATCACCCATTTAAGATGTAAAATTCACTGTTCTTTTAAAAATTATATTTGCAGGTATGTGCAGGTATGTGCCATCATCTCCAGTCAATTTTGGAACATTTTTGTCACCCCTAAAAGAAACCTGGTATACATTAAGCTGTTGTTCTGCTGACCCCTCCCCTGGCCTCTGGCAACTGCTGATCTATTAGTCTACAGAGTCCCCTAGTGTGGACGTTATTTGAATGGGATCATATGATAGATTTTATTGGTCAACATCTCAAAAGGAAAACTGCCAAACAGCTGGAGCCTGTTTTCAAGGTGGGTGGCAGGTCCTCCATACTGAGAGGACAGTGGCTTTCTGGAAGAGGTGATCCAAGGGGCCCCTGAAAAAAACCAGTCCCATGAGCCCTGGCTTTTTCTTAATCTGAAGCCTGAGAGTCTTGTGCCCTAGGTGACCTGCCTTGCTTTGCCTTTGCTGCTTCGAGCTGGACTATTGTCTCCAAAGGATCAGAGAAGGAGTGCTCCCTGTTTCCTTCTCAGCAGGAGGCTACTTGTGGGCCCAGGAGAAGTCCACAGCTGTCTTGGATGGTAGGTGGCCTCCTTTCTGAAGACCTATTCCTCCAGTACACAGAGTCCAGTTTTGAATGGTGTCTGCTGCCTCCTGTCAGCCTCCTCCCTTGTGTTCTTGAAGTGAGTTGGCTTTCCTCCAATCTGTGGGAGACTCATGGACAATGGTAGCAACATCCACACAGAGACATAACTGGATTCTCTGTACAATCCAGGAAAATGGAACTTCTCAAGGTTGAAGATTTAGAGGTTATCTGGCCTAAATAGAAATGGGCAGCCAAGCAACCCACAGCAACTCCTCCAAGGACTTTTTCAAGCTTTGATTGTCCTGCAATGCCCTTCCTGTCTGCCCATTTTCATCCCCTATAGGGGGAAATTATTAAGGCAACTCCACGTAGTTAACAGAAGGTTTATTTAGGGTAACTTACAGCAAGTAAAGGGGTTGGTCACAGGGTCCAGGAGAGGTGAGGTGCAGTCCAACGGTGTTCTCTGGAGAACTCTGCTCAGTCTACCATGCAGCGTCCAGGATCCAGGAACCAAAAGGGCCGGCATGAATAGATCTCCAGTCTTAAAGGCTTCCATCTCGGTCTGCCCCAGGAGGAGGTCCTAGGTAGGCATGACAGTTACCGGAAGCCTCAGTAGGGGCTGTGCTTCCAGGTCAAAACTAAAACTGCTGCGAACTACAATACCCTCCCCCCACATGCTGCTGTTGAAGCTGTAACTCAGAGGTAAAGCATTTGTATAGCAAGCTCAGGGCCTGATTTCCATTCTCAGCAGTGAGAGAGGGCAGCAAGGAAGATTGTCTTTACCTAGAAAAGAATCCACTGCCCTAGAGCAAACTGCTGGTCCTCCTAGTTTTGCTGCCCAGACCTCAAGGAAAATGTCTCTCTTTGACAGTCCTGAAGAGATTTGAGGACCAATGTTACTCCATCTTGAGTCCTGTTTAGCTAAGAATAACAACCAAACCCTAGCTAGGATTATATTATCACGGTCTACATTAGAACATGCTCACTCCATCTCTCTATCATCTGTCTCTCCATATCTATCTATCTATTGATCTATCTGTCTGTCTGTCTATCTATCTATCTATCTATCTATCTGTCTGTCTGTCTGTCTATCTATCTATCTATCTATCTATCTATCTATCTATCTATCTATCTATCTATCTATCTATCATCTCTCTGTCTGTCACCTATCTAACAGGAATTGGTTCCAGCGGTTCTGGATGCTGAGAAGTTTCTTGATTGCTATGCATCTGACATCATGCAAAGGCCCCAGTTCCTGAAAGAGGGATGTCTCCTATCTGTAGTAGTAGGCATGATTTAGCTCAGGCACAGGGAGAAGGAAGATACCTTTCCTTTATCTTTCAATTCTTAAAATGTTTATGCTTCTCATTTACTTTGCATTGATGTTTGTATGAAGAAGGGACTCCAAATACATTCTTTTAACATGTGTGTATCCAGCCATTTGTTGAAAAGACATTTGAGCCAGGCATGGTGGTACATGCCTTTAATCCCAGCACTTAGGAGGTAAAGGCAGGCAGATCTGTGAGTTCAGGTCCAGCCTGGTCTACAGAGCAAGTTCCAGGGCAGCCAGGGCTACACACAGAGAAACTCTGTCTCGAAAAAACAGACAAACAAAAAAAAAAATGAAAGAAAAGACATTTGAATTATTGTGGCTCACTTATACACAATCAATCATAAATATGAGGATTTACTTCTAGATTTGGGAGGGGGGAGTGTGCTCTAGTCTCCTTTGTGTTGCTGTGCTAAGGCAATAAAACAATCTAACCAAAAGCAACTTAGGAAAAGAAAGAGCTGATTTGGCTTATACCTCCAGGCCTCAGTCTACCATTGAGGAAAGTCAGGGCAGGAACTGAAGCAGGAGCATGAAGCAGAAACCATAGAGGAATGTTGCTTGCTCAGTCACTCTCTGGCTCACTGACAAGCTCAGACTTAGATAGATTTCTTATATAACCTCAAGACCACCTGCCTTAGGATAGTATTATTCCTAGTGGGGTGGGCCCTTTTCATCAATAATCAAGACAGTGCCCTCAAAGACATGGCCACAGGCCAATCTGACCTAGGCAATTCTTCAATAGAGACTTTCCTCTCAAATGACTTTAGGTTGTGTCAAGTTGACAACTAAAGTTAGCTAGGACATGGAGGGTATGAGACAGAGTATCACTGTAGTAGCCCAGATGGGCCTGAAATTTACTAAGTAACTCAGACTGGCATTGAGACAGTACTTCAGCCCAGCCTCCCAAACGCTTGGATTACAAGCATAAGCCACTATACCTGGATACTTAATTTTTGTTTTCGTTGTTATTGGTTTGAGGCAGGATGTCATGAATGTGCTGTGTCAGAAACATAGACAAACATGTTTGTGTCTTTCCACAATGTCAGGATTTATTGACTAACAATAAGTTCACAAGGTGTAGTTGTTTCAGTGGCAGAAATTTGCCAGGTAACCCTGCTTTCCTTGATAACCCAGGCAAACTGAACACAAATTCTTTCATTCCAATCTTAATTAGTAATATTAACTCTCAGACCACACAGCACACAGTAACTATATCTCCACATACCTATATATTTAAGTTACAAATGCCTGATAGGAATAAGGGGCCACAGCAGAGTTCAAGAGGTGTTAGAAGTGGGCTGATAGAAATGCAAATACAGCTTATATCGATAAGATAAAGAACAAACCCAACTAAGCTGTATAGAAGAAACTGGGGAAGGAGCTGCTGTCAGAAGTTTTAAAGTGGAGCTTCTGTGACGAATCCAATTAAAGATGCAAAAGGGCACAAGACTGAGTCCAGACAAAAGGTTACACAGGTAGATGGATGGCAGGTTCAGAAGGGTGAACAGAGGGCTCAGAGGACAGCAATTGAGCAGGCTGTATCTATACCAGATCCAGATGTGCTGTAGTCCCAGGAGTTGTCTGCCTATTGATTCCTTTTTGAATACAGTAGGTGGTCAAATGGCAGATAGATACATTGGGGGCTGTCAGTACTAGGTACCCACTTTTTTTTAAATGGCAATAGATAAGGGAGTTATACTGTTTCCTCTTGTCTGTCTAGTGTGTCTTGAGCCACGTGTCCTTGATAAGATTTTAATAACTACATGTTCCCTTACAGTCTCAACTTACCTCTGTAACACAAATCTTAAAAGGTCTTATTAATAAAAAAAACCTGGAACCAGATACTGGGGTGAAAGCTGAAAGATCAGAGAAACAGAACAAACCAGCCTCATTCTTACCTCTACAAAATCCTCAGCCTCAAGAGCAAGTGTTCCTGTTTCCTCACACCTTATATACCTTTCTCTGCCCTGCCGTCACTTCCTGGAATTAAAGGCGTGTGTGCTTCCCAGTACTAGGATTAAAGGTGTGTGCCACCAAACCTGGCTCTGTTCCTAGTGTGGCCTTGAACTCACAGAGATTCAGATGTATCTCTGACTCCCGAGTGATAGGATTAAAGGTGTGTGCCATCACTGTCTGGCCTCTATGTCTAATCTAGTGGCTGGATCTGTCCTCTGATCCCCAGATAAATTTATTAGGGTAAATAGTATATATCACCACACGCCTCAATAAATTTATAGAGTGGAGCAATTTCTACTCCCAGGGATAAGCCACCGAGCAGTCTATACTGCATGAGTGGTAGTGGGCACATGGTGTCACTAATATGAAACCTTTAGGAAGTGAAGCTTTGCTATAGGAAATATGTCACTGAGAGGGTAGGCTTTCAGAGTTTATATCCTTGCCAGACTTCCAGTTCACTTTCTGTATCATGTTTGCAGACAAAGATATGACCTCTTGTTTGTGGTTGAACATATGATTTTTTAGCTTCCAGCTCTGGCCACCATACCTGCCACTTGCTGCCATGTTTTTCCTACCATTATGGACTCTCCCTCTGAAACCATAAGCTAAAATAAACTCTTCCTTAAATAACTTTTGGTCATGGTACTTTCTCACAGCAATGGAAAATAACTAATTCAGAAGTGTGTATGTCTATAAACATAAGTTAGGATCCATATATGAGTTTTTTTCTTTCTGTGTTTGAGTGACTTCACTTAATTATACTTATAGAATATACTTAATTATACTTTCTAGAATCATCCAGTTTCTTGAATTTTTCAGTTCCTTCAATTTTGTACACTTACCATATTTTCATTATCCATTCATCACTTAATGAGCATCTAGGTTGATTCTATTTCCTTGGTATTGTGAATAGAGAAGCAACAAACATGGATACACTAGTGTCTCTGTGGGTGTATGTCATTCGAGTAGATGCCAAGGGGTGGCATTGCTGAGTCATATGTTATCTATTTTTAGCCTTTTGAGAAACCTCCCCAGGGATTTCCATAGTAGCTGTACCAATTTACATTCCCACCAGCAGTGGATGACAGTTCCTCTTTCCCCACATCCTCTCCAGCATTTGTTATCATTTGTGTTCTTGATCATAGCTGTTCTGACTGGGATGAGATGGAATCTCAAAGTTTGATTTGCTTTTCCTTAATGAATAAAGATATTGAACATTAACACACACACACACACACACACACACATGCATGCACATATGGGGCATTTGTGTTTCTTTTGAGAACTCTGTTCATTTTATTAGCTTGCTTCTTTGTTCATTGAGATAGAGTTTCATTAGGTAGCCCTAGATGACCTGGATCTTACTATGTAGACCAGGCTGGTTGGTCTCAAACTTTCAGTGATACTTCCGCCCCTGTTTCCTGAGTATTGGGATTACAGATGTGAGTCACTTCAGCCAATTCCCTTTATAATTTTTAATTTAGGGCAAGTGCAAAGATAGGATGGCAAGAAAATATCCCTTTAAGGACAAATTCTTTGAAGCAGACTTTTTTCTTTTGAGATTGAGGTTTTCACTATATTGTCTATGCTACTCTCAGACTCCTGGGTTCAAATGATCTCCCTGCCTCAGCGTCTTGAGTAGCTGGGAATACAGGTGTGTGCCAATATATCTATAAATGTTTTTAATTTGTTAAGTCCAAATTATTTCTCCTTTATTACTCATACTTTTTTAATCATAAGAAGAAAATCATTGCTACAATTGTAATGATTTACTCTTAAGTTTTCTTGTAAGACTTTTATAATCTTACAGTTGTAGCTCTCATATTTAAGTCTTTGATCCATTCTTACTTAATGGCAAGGGTATCTGCTTTGGTTTACATTCTGTTTTGCTGAAAGTCTCATTCCCTAAGGGTGTTGTTTCATTTTGAGTTTCTGAAGGTAAAGTTCAATCAGTGTTCATCTTAATACAAGTTGATCAAGAGCTTTGAGAAAAGCAGAATTCTACCAGTGAAGCCTGAGAAGCCTATGTCTCCCACAACCACATGTTTGATTGGGAGGTGCTACATACAGATTTTTTTTTAACTCTTCCCACACCAGCCCCAGCCCTTTCAAAGAGATTAAGTTTCTGCAAGGGAGGTGTCTGGCCAAAGCCCTCATTGCCAGCAGGTACACAGCTAAATAAATAAAATGCATGACTCTGGTATAGTAATATACCTATAGATCAATTGAATTGAATTAGAAATTCAGTAGTAGGGTCTGGAGAGATGTCTAAGTGGTTAAGGGTACTTTCTGCTCTTGCAGAACACCAGGGTTTGGTTCCCAGCTCCCACACCAGGCAATTCACAACCTCTTTCAACTCTAGTTCCAGGTGACCAAACACCCTCTGTCTTCTGCAGGCACCTGCATGTACAGTGCACATAAACTCATGCAGGTATACATATATACAATAAATAAACAAACAAATCTTTAAAAAGAATTCAGAAGTAGGCAAGTCTTTCCATGCCTGTAATCTCAGTTTTGGGGAAGCTGAAGTCTTGCTACCAGCCTGAGATCCTGTTTCAAAACATCAGCTAGGGGATAATTAACATGTATTTGCAGTAAGGGGCTGGATGGCCATGGGAGAATTTATAGTCTTTTAGAAAAACAGAAGTAGTCTGGTCACCATGTGGGTAACTCCATGAGATGGGGGGAGTATGGGAGGAAATTGAAAAGGAACTGAGATGGTCTCACCTGCCCAAAAGGTCCAAAAGTAAATCAATTGTGCTTTTTCCAAGTTGCAGATACACTGTTCAGAAGCTATTTGTACATTTGCCCTGAGAACCAAACAAGAGCAAATGAAATAAGCTTCAGTTATGGTAGAAGAGATTTAAATTAGCTCCAAATAGGAGTTGGGGGTGTGCAGAGATGTTAATTAAGAAGATTCCTTAGTGATGACCTTGAAACTGTCCAAGCATAGGGATCCCTTTACACTGACCTTATTCTTTCCTCTTGCTGGGGACAAGCCAGCCTTAGGCTACTGGTTACAAACACACAGGTTACAAATGCACAGGTTGTACAAAACAGTCTCTGGGGCTGAAAGAATTACTCCCTCTAGTTGCCAGTAGTGGAGATGCACACAGGGAAGCAGGCGACTTTTACCACGTGGCACGTCTGAGTGGAAGACTCTACAAAAGACATAAAGAACAAGGCTGAGATGGTTCCTCTTTCCCTTTTGAAATTTCACTGCAGTCTCTGAAATACTCTGTAAAAAGGAACACTATATACTGGGCTGGATAACAAAGCCACAAGTTGCCCCTTTCCTAATCCCCTGAATCTATGTGGCCTGCCATGGATGGTCAAGGGCTTTTGCAGATCTGATTAAACACAGGGTCTAGAGTTGGGAGATAATTTTGAATTTTTCAGGTAGGGTCAGTATCATTACATGAATCTTTGAAAGAGAGTTACAGTCAGAGAAAGACTTTTTTCCTGCTGTTTTTCAAGATAGGGTTTCCCTGGCTACCCTGGAGCTCACTCTGTAGACCAGGTTGGCCTAGGACTGAGAGATCCACCTGCCTCTGCCCCCGAGTGTTGGGATCAAAGGTGTGCGCCACCACCACCTGGCTAGAGAAAGACATTTGAACATATCACATTAGTGGTTTTGAAGAAGGAGGGTAGCCGTTCTTCTCTCTGTTTCTTTCTGTCTCTCTCTCTGTGTTCTTTTGCCTCAAATTGTTTGTTTTTAAGATTTACTTATTTTATGTGTATGAGTGTTTGGACATATATATGTGTGCGTAACATGTATGTGCAGTGCTGTCAGAGGCTAGAAGAGAGTGTTGGATCCCTTGGAACTGGAGTTATACATGTTGTGAGTCACCTTGTGAGTCCTGGGAATCAAGCACAAGGGCCTCTGGAAAAGCAGTTAGTGGTCTTAACTGCAGAGTCATTTCTCCAGCCTGTCTAAAAGCAAAGTTAACTTGGGCTAGACAGATGGCTCATCAGTTAAGGGCACTGGCTGTTCTTTCTGGCGACTCAGATAGATTCCTAGCACTTACATGGTGGCCCACAACTGTCAGTGACTCAGGTCCCAGGAGATCTGACACCATCTTTTGGCTTCCATGGGCACCAGACATTCAAGTGGTGCACAGATATAAATGCAGGTAACACACCTATACATACAATCAATGATAAAAATGTAATTAATTTTATTATTATCATTGTTAGTATGTGTGTGTGTGAGAGGGGTGGGGCACACATATACCATGCTGTACTTATGGAGGTCAGAGGGCAACTTTCAGGTGTCAATTCTCTCCTTCCACTGTGAGTTCTGGGACCTGAACTCAGAACATCAATCTTGATGACAAGGACCTTTACCAGTTGAGCCATCTCACAGGCCTGCTCTTCCTTCCTTCCTTCCTTCCTTCCTTCCTTCCTTCCTTCCTTCCTTCCTTCCTTTCTTCCTTCCTTCCTCTCTTTCTTTCATTTTGAGACATAGAGTCTCATATATCCCAGAGAGGCTTCAAATTTGCTATGTAGCTGAAAATGACCTTGAATTTTTGGTTCTTCTCCCTGCACTTTTTGAGTGCTGTATTACAGGTGTGTGTTATCATATCTGGTTTCTGTGCTTCCGGGGATTGAATCTAAGGCTAAACAATCTACCAATGGAACTTCTATCCCAGGCCCAAAGAAAAGCTTTCTGAAGATGTAATTCATTTTACATACAACTTACTCATTTAAGATTTATAATTTAGTGATTCCTAGTATATTCAGAGCCATACAACCATCATGATAGCCAATTTTCATTGCCTTGGGTTCTCTTGATCTTTTAGTGATTTTTTTTCAGTGATGAAGACTGAGCTGAGGACTTGTTATATGTTTGCCACTGACCTAAGTCCCCAATACCGTGACAGTTAGTCTTAGAACATTTTTGTACATCGGATTGTAAACCATACCCATTAGCAGTCATCTCCCTCCATAACCTCTAGTCTAGCCTCTCACCTGGTCCTAAGCAACTACTAATCTACTCTCAGTCTTTGTAGAGTTCTCTGCTCTGGAATTGCAGATAAAGAGAATCTGACAATCAGCAGTCTTTTGCATTTGGAGTAGAAAGTTGAAAATGGATTGTTCATTTTTTGCATGGAGCACTATGGCATTCCTCTAATATACTTCATTGTACATGTACAGTACTGTTTGCTTATCATCCACTCACCAATATGGACATTGGGGTTGTATCTACCTTTATACTGTTTGTCAACTGATAATCAAATCAACATAGTAGAGAACAAACAAAATTAATTTATTTGGAGATTAGTAGGATTTCTGTATGTTCTGAAGTTTTCTCAACTACAGTCTGTTTTTATAGCTTTCAGTTTTAAGAGAGTTTCTAATTGTGTCTATTATAGTTTGAATGTAAAGTGTCCTCCATAGGCTCATATGCTTGAACATTTGGTCTCCTGCTGGTGGTGCTGTTTTTGGAGATTGTGCAAACTTTTGGACATGGGACTTAGCTGGTGAACTTGAGTAGGATGAACCTTGAGAATTATAGGCTGGCCCTACATCCTGTCTAGTTATCTGCTTCCAGTCCAATGCCACAACGTGACCAGGTGTCATGGACTGAGTCACCATGTATCCTCACTGTAGTGGATTCTATCCATTTAAGTCTTGAGCCAGAGTACACCTCTCTTCTCATAAATTGCTTATGTGAGGTATTTGATTACATCAATGAATAACAAAATGTCATTTTGTAGTCAGAAATCATGATTAATATTGACAAAAGTGAAGTTATCATGTCCTAAAATGTTTACAGTTTCAGTTTCTGGGTACTCTGGAGGACAAGGGCTTCATTGCATGGAAAGTCATTGAAAGTTAACAATGTTTCAAAGGTCAGTTCAAATCTGTGATAGGCATGTCTGCAGTCCTGTTCAAATGTTATCTGATGACCTGTTTGAGATCTCAGTGACAATGGCTTTCTAACTTCATTTTCAGAGCTCTGAACCAAATGTTACTCCATTTTAATTGTTTTGTTTGAGAGATCTAATATATATAATGCTATGAATACACACACACACACACACACACACACACACGTATAGTAAGTTTCGCTTGGTCAAAGCTTAGAGCAGAGCAATGCTCACCATTGGTGACAGTCCCTCCCAGCTATGCTAGTTTCCATTGATCTCACAGTCTCCAACACTCTGACTCTAGAGATGGCTATTTCACATTGTAATGTCTGAGAAAGTGGGTGAGAGGGTGAGAAATAGTAGACCCTGGATGGAAGGAAATGTCAGCTTCACCTCAAAGTAGAAAAATATTGCCAAGACATTTTATTTTGTGAAGTGTTGTGAAATTGAATCATGCCTCCAAGAAAGACACACTAAGATCCAAGCCTATGATACCTGGGAAGGTGCTCTTATTTGAAAATGGAATCTCTGAAGGTAGAATCAGCTTAAGATATGGTGATACCAGGGTAGGGTGTGTCATAAATCCAGTGATTGCTGTCCTTGTAAGAATGATATAGGGGCACAGAACCCTCAAAGAGAAGGGTATATATGTACAGAGGTGGATAATGGAGTGATTCGTCAATGAGCCAAGGGACACCAAGAATTGCTGGCAGCCACTATAATCTAACAGAGAACCTTGGGACAGGTCCTTCCCTAGAGACTTCATGGGAAGAATTGCCCCTGATGAATGTTTGGTGAATAAATAAGCAAATTTGGCTCATATCTTAAGCCAAACACAGCTGAAGGAGAGCAATGAAGGGAAGCCCACACAGGCATGATGACTGCTGAACAAGCCAAGAGGTACCTGGGGAAGAGCCAGCACGGCTCCTGCCAAGGTCAATCCACAAAACAGTCTGGCAAAGCGTATGTGTTGCCAGGCCGTGAGGCAAGATTTCTAAGGTCCACAGGCCCTTGTTCCTCTCATTCTTCCTTTTCAATCTAGCAATGACCCTCTGAGGCTACAGGATGGTCCAGATCAGAGGGAAGTCAGAACTAAGAGGGTTCTTGTAGTCTTTTAATTTCACATAATTCTACTTTCTCTGACATCTCACTTTAAGTTTCATCCAAGGCTCTGAGGATTTCCTAAACA
>LZPO01116979.1:287407-297671 GCA_001675575.1 Neotoma lepida
GAGGAGAGGGAGGAGGGTATTTATTCTTTTACATTGCCGAAAATTAGAAATCCAAAGCTTGTGTCACTGAGCCAAAAATATGTTACTCATGCATGTGAAGGGCAGAGATTGACATCAGGTGTCTTTTCTCAATTGCTCTCAATTTTTTTGTTGTTGTTTATTTGTTTGAGACAGGGTTTCTCTACATAGCTCTGGCTGTCCTGGAATTTCACTATATGGAACAGCCTGTCCTGGAACTCACAGAGATCTGCCTGCCTGTGCCTCCCAGTGCCCTTCTGTGTCTTTGTTGATGCCATCTACTCAACCTGGAATGTCTAAACGCTCTTCTCAAATTCTCTGAACACACTCAGCCTCCAAGACTGGAAATTTACTGGAAAGCAGTGAGGACGAAGTCCATGCCTTTTGGAAGTTTAGCCTTGCAGCAACTACAGCAAGTCACTACGATGCCTCACAATGTAGGAAAGGATACTTCCATCCCCCAGATATTAAAACCAAAGCACTAAGATTGGAAGTGAATTTCTCAGGGTCACCTAGCTAACAGGTAATGACACATATGTCTAGCCATATAGTATCTACCCACCCCCAAATATCCATGTTGTAGTTCAAGGAACCTGTGAATATTGCCTAATATAGGAAACATATTTAACATAATCAGATATAATTATTGTTAAAGGTACTGAGATGGAAGATTACCCTGGATTAGCTAGGCCAAACCCCATTGTCCTCATGAAAAAGAAACAAAGAAAGATTAGATAATAAAGAATAGAAGGAGTTGGGGGTGGAATATTGACTGAAATAATGTAAGGGAGATCTGTAGGACAAGGCATTCATGAGCTTCCTGAGGCTGGAGAAGGCAAGGAAACAGTTTCTCATTTAGCCTTTCCAGACACCATAGTTTTAGCCCAATGGCACATATGTTGGCCTGTTTGTGAGCCACCATGTGGTTCCTGAGAATCAAACCTGACTCATCTGAAAGGGCGGCCAGTGTTGTTAACCACCAAGTAACAGAATAAATGTGTGTATTTTAAGCCTTTGGGTTTTTGGCAATTTTTTTAGCCATATAAAACTAATACCAAAGCGGGCTGTGAACTCAAGATTGCCCAGGCTTCAGAACACATGTGTGCTTCTATGGAGCTTGCAGTGGGCCATTTCATCTAGAATTATTCCACATCAAAAAGAAATTATTTTTGTCTCTTGTATATTTAAATATCTGCCAATAACATTGAAGGCCAGTGTGATCCATGCCATTAGAATCCACTTCAAGATGGACACTGGGTTGTGTGTGTATCTGTGTTCCCAGAACCTGCAGAGGAGAGTCAGATGCACATATCAGACATGTGTATTAGTATAGCCACTTTCAGCTGACAGGTTCTAGGAGCTTCATTGGTTCTCTTTTCCATAAACCAATGCTAATGAAAAGGTGAAACATAAACATAATGCATAGAAAGCATTTTTTAAAACTAAGATAAGGGCTGGAAAGATGGCTCAGTGGTTAAGAGTACTGGTTGCTCTTCCAGAGGACCTTGGTTCAATTCCCAGCACCCATGTGGCAGCTCACAACTGTCTATAGCTTCAGTTCCATGGTATCTGACACCCTCACACAGACACACATGCAGGCAAAACACCAATGTACATAAAATAAAAATAAAATTAAGATAAACCTCACATAAGAAAGATATAGCCTTTAATTCTAAGACACACTAAAACATAGGTGACTCTTGAGGGCATGGTGCTCAGTAAAATTAGCTAGGCAGAAAAAGACATACTGAGTAAACCAGCTTCTAGAAGGGGCTTAGAGAAGTTCATCCCACAAAGACATACAGTGAAGTACAATTACCCCAGGCTTAGAGGGTATCAGGGAGTCTGTATTCAGTGGAGAGAGTTTCAATGTGAGATGATGAACATGTATGGTCAATTTTAAATTTAAATATTTTAAAGATTTATTTTACTTTATGTATGAGTGTTGTAGAATATTGTTTTCAGATGTGTTACATTTGTTTAGGTTGTGGAACATTTGTTTAATGATGCAAAGATGTGTTGCATTCTTTTATGTTGCATTTGTTCAACTCTGTGAAGCTGTGTTACTTTGCCTGTATAAAACACCTGACGATCTAATAAAGAGCTGAATGGTCAATAGTGAGGCAGGAGAAAGGATAGGCGGGCCTGGCAGGCAGAGAGAATAAATAGAAAGAGAAATCTGGGAGGAAAGGAGAAAGAGCAAGAGATCAAGGAGTGAGAAAAGAAGGGGCCAGCTACCCAGCCAGCCACAGAGTAAGGTGAAAGTAAGATTATAGAAGTAAGAAAAGGAAAAAGCCCAAAGGCAAAAGGTAGATGGGATAATTGAAAGTCAAGAAAATCTGGCTAGAAATAAGCCAAGCTATGGCCAGACATTCATAATTAAGAATAAACTTCTGTGTGTGATTTATTTGTTAGCTGGGTGGTGGGCCCCCCAAAAGAGCAAAAACAAACAACAACATCTGAATGTTTTATGTGATTGTTGCCCATGGAGGTCAGAAGAGGGCATTGCATCCCCTGGAACTTGAATATGGATGGTTGTGTGCCACCGTGTGTATGCCTGAATTTGAGTCTGGGTCCTCTGCAACAACAACAAATGTTCTTAATTGCTGAGGTACCTTTCCCACTCCTGAGTCTGTATATTTTATACAACAGAACTTTGAAATATATGATCTACTGTCTCTAGTTTCTTTCACTTGAGTAAAGTCCATAATGTCTTTAAGGTATATTCATGTTGTGGCATGTTCTGGGACTTCATTCACTTTTCTACCTGAATAATATTCTACTGTACAGAGAAACTACATTTTATTTATGAAATCTTCCAATCCTTGATAGGCATTTCATTTTTTTCCACTTTGGCTCTTTTGGATGATGCTATGACCATTCGTGTGTAAGCCTTTAGTTTTCAGTAGAGATGCAACTTATGGTGGAATTTAGTACTAATCTGGGTTTCTAAGGTGGAAGAGGACAGAAACAGCCTAGAAAAGGGCAACCAAAGTTAACCGAAGTCATTTCCTTTTTTAACTCATGCAATTATTTCTCTTCCCATCATGATTTCTAGTGGGGTTCTTGTATCCAAAAGATGAAATTCAATCTTGTGGAAAGTTTCCCATATATCATCCTTATATGTGACAATTTATGCAAATACTCATTTTTCTAGTTACTGTGTAACCTAATGCATGTTGAGCTGGGGCTCAAGACACATAACTTTTGAATACTAGGATGGAAAGGCTAAGTGAAGGGTCACTAGGCAGGAGAAGCTACATCAGTAAAGACAAGGAGATGTGCTCAGCATATAATGAGGTCACCTGTCTGGGTGGATATACTGAGGCAAAGTAGGCTGGCATGTGGCTCAATCCTGTACATAATGGGAAGCCAAGGAGACATTCTATCTAAATCAGGAAGTAATTGTGGTTGTGGACACTCTATGAGCTGAACTACCATGGAAATAAACCTGACTTCAGAGGTCTATGACAGAAATCAGTTGGTAATCTTTTTGTTCTGTCAGAAACCTGTCATTGAGTATATACAGCTGCAAAATGGAAAATGTCACTGCAAGGGATCCCGCTGCCAGTGGGCAGGACCCCGAAGTGGTTCTAGTAGATTCTGTAGGCATTCACAAGAAGCAAGTTGAAGCAAAAGGAGAGGTACAATACATGGAGTAGGCAGTGACAAGTAAGAACCTAGCTGGCTATGCAGTGGTCAAAGAAAGAAGATGGATTAGCTACTTGTCTCTTTGCTAAAATACTCAGACAAAAGCAACTTAAAGGAGAAGCACTTTGCCCACTAAGCTGGCTTCCCAATCTTGCTACATTAGTTTTTTAAACAATGTCTCTCATCAAATCTGGAACTCATTGGTTTGGACAGATTTGCTAACCAATATACCCTCAAGGCTTCCTGTCCTGGCCTTCCCAGCAATGGGATTTTAGACATGAGCCATTGTGCTCAGCTTTTTACATGGCTGCTAGGGATTGATCTCAGGTTCTCATGCTTGTGCAGATTTTTGCTAAGTTCTTTGATCACATTGTTTTTAATTTTTTTGGTTTGTTTGTTTTTGAGACAGATTCTCTGTATATCAGTGGCCATCCTGGAATTTACTCAGTTGACCAGGCTGGCCTCAAACTCAGAGATCTACCTGCCTCTCCTCCCCAGTGCTGGCATTAAAGGTTTGAACCACCACTGCCAGGCTGTTTTTAATTTTTTAGTTACACTTATTTGTTCACTTTAATTTTGGGGAAGGCATGCACCGCATTTGCTTGAAAGTGGAAGTCAGAGAACAAATTACAGCAATTGGTTCTCTTCTTCCACTATGTGAGTGGAAGGGGATAGAACTCCATTCACCAGTTTGGTGAGTGTGCTAGCTAGTTTTATGTCAACTTGACACAAGCTAGAGTCATTAGAGAGGAGGGAGCTTCAACTGAGAAAATTCCTCCATAAAATCGGGCTGTTGGCAAACCTGAAAGGCATTTTCTTTAGTTATTGATGGTGGAGGGCCCGACCCATTGTGCGTGGTGCTGTCCCTGGGCTGGTTGTCCTGGGTTCTATGAGAAAGCAGGCTGAGCAAGCCATGGGGAACAAGCCAGTAAGCAGCACCCCTCCATGACCTCTGCATCAGCTCCTGCCTCCAGATTTCTGCTCTGTTTGAGTTCCTGTCCTGACTTCCTTCAGTGATGGACTACAATGTGGAAGTGTAAGCCAAATAAACCTTTTCCTCCTCGCCTTGCTTTTGGTCATGGTGTTTCATCAGAGCAATAGAAATCCTAAGACAGGTGGCAAGCACCTCTGTCTAGTGAGCCATCTCACCAGCCCTGAATCATATTTTAACAGCATTTTTTATTGTGGTAAAGCACATATAATACACTTTCTGTAACAGCACATTGACTGGCACTAATTAGATTCCCAGTGTTGTGTAGTCATAACTGTTGTGTATATCCAAGGCTTTGGAATCAAATCCAACATGAACTCTCTGTTTATTTTGTAATTATCCCCATATGGGTTAGCTTGAGATGATAACTTAAGGAGGAATGGTGGTTTGTTTTGGTCCATGATTTCAGAAGTTTCAGTTCACGATAGGCTTACTCCATTGTTTCTGGGCCAATGGTGAGGTTCAACACCATGAAGGAGAGGGTATAGTAGAACAGCAATGCTCAATTCATGGTGGCCTGAGGACACAGAAAAGGAGATGGGAATGGCCAAGGGAAAACATATACCATTTAAAGGCAAGTCACCAATGACCTACTTCCTCCAACTAAGCCCCACCTCTTAATAGCCCATTCACCTTCAAAATTATCAATGGATTAATCTGTGAACATGATTGGATCATCTCAAGACAGTGTTACCAGTTGAAGACCATGCCTTCAATACATGAGCCTTTTGAGAAGAGACTTCATATCCTAAACATAACATTCCCTCTCCATTCCACCTCACAGTGACCTCTCATGCACTTACAGTCTTTAAATGTTCATCTATTGAAGTATTGTTATACAGTATTTATCCTCCAGTGTGACTTAAGCATATTTTCAGGGCTATCTATGTTGTAATATATATTAAAATTTTATTCATTTTTATGTGTGATTAGTATGCTATTGTGTCTATGTGGACAGTTTCCTTCTTGTAGCTGTTATGAATTATGCTGCTATGAACATGGTCATACAAATATGTGGGTTCCAATCCTTCCTTTTCTTCCCTTCCCTCCCCATCTCCTTCCCTGCCTTCCTTCCTTCCTTCCTCTCTTCACCTCTCTTTCTTCCCTTTCTCTCTCCCTTTCCTCTTCCTTCTACTTTGTTGGGACACCTAAGTTGGCCTTCAACTTACTAAATAGATGAGGATGACCTTGGATTCCTGATTCTCTTGCCTCCATCTCTGGAGTGCTGGTATTACAGGCATGGATGCACCATTGTTCTCAGCTTTTGTCAGCAATGTCACTATTGCCTCTTCATCCTCCTCATTTATACAGAATCTTGCTATATAATCCAGGCTGAACCTGAAATCATGATTCTCTTGCTTCACTCTCCTGGATAGCTGAGATAACAGATATGTGCTAGCATGTGTGGCCTGCTTGTTTTTCTTTCTTTTCAGTATATGTATATATACAGACAATTAGAATTGTTGGTAATCACCACCTGTAGTAAGCTGAATACTGTCTCCTAAAATCCACATCTGCTGGAAACCTCAGAATGTGTCTTTGTTTGTAAATAGGGTTTTGTGGATGTAATTCAGTACCTTAACATTAAATTGTACTGGATTAGCACAGTCTCTAACTAAAGCCAAGCCCTGCTGTGCTGCCATGGAGGTCATGCAAAGACAGAGGCAATGGTTGGAAGAATATAGGAAGAAAATGCCAAGGACTGCCTTATGCTCACTCAAAGCTGCAAGGAGCAAGGGAGGATTTCCCCGTCGAGTCTTCAGGCCACACTACCCACTGACTGCAGACTTCTGACCTCCAGAAGTATGAAACAGAAAATCACCATTGTTCTAAGGCACCACGTTTTCCACAGACAATTAATGTGGGACCCCTCGGGAGTACCAAAATTGTTAAGCACAAGGTGGCAAGGTGCTTATCAAGCATTGGGCACATTGCTTAACACTTCTGTGTTAGGTAATCTTGCTTGTCTACTTGACTGAATCTGCAATCAACTAAAACACAAGCTGCTGTGTCCTCCTATGAGCGATCCTAAAAATCAGATTATTTGAAGCATTTTACGGAAGAGCAAAGCACAGAGAAAGGAGAATGACTTATTCAAAGTCACAGAGTGTTGAAAACGTTAAGGACTGAGAAATTTTTTTTTCAGTTCTTTAAGGTTTAGATTTATTTTTGTTTGTTTTATTTAAGAAATTTTTTTACTCATTTTACATACCAAGCAAAGATTCCTCCTCTCATCCCTCTTCCCACTCCCTCCAGCTTCACCCCCTATCCACCCACATCCCCTTCTCCAAAAGAGTAGGGGCTCCCATGGGGAGTCAGTAAAGCCTGGTACATTCAATTGAGGCAAGACCAAGCCCTTCCCCCCTGCATTAAGGCTGAGCAAGGCGTCCAACCATAGGTAATGGGCTACAGAAAGCCAGCTCATGCACCAGGGATAGATCCTGATCCCACTTCCAGGGACCCCTCAAACAGACCCAGCTACACAACTGTCTCCCTTATTCAGAGGGTCTAGTATGGTCCCATGCAGGTTCCACAGCGGTTGGTCTAACGTTCATGAGTTCCTATGAGTTTGGTTCAGTTGTCTCTGTAGATTTCCCCATCATGGTCTTGATACTTCTTGCTTATATAATTCCTCTTCCCTCTCTTTGACTGGACACCCAGAGCTCAGCCTGATGCTTGCCTGGGGATCTCTGCATCTGCTTCCATCAGTTACTGGATGAAGTTTCTATAATGACAATTGGAGTACTCACCAATCTGATTACAGGAGAAGGCCAGTTCAGGCACCCTCTGTATTATTGCTAGTAGTCTAAGCTGGAGTCATCTTTGTGGATTCCTGGAAATTTACCTAGCACCAGGTTTCTCATTAACCCAGTAATGTCTCCCTATATCAAGATATCTCTTTCATTGTTCTCCCACTCTGTCCCTCCTCCAGCTTGACCATCCTATTCCCTCATGTTCTCATCCCCTATCCCCTCCCCTCTATTGCCCCCCTCATTCCCAGTTTACTCATGGAGATCTCATCTGTTTCCTCTTCCCAGGGTGATCCATGCATCCCTCTTAAGGTCCTTCTTGTTTCCTGGCTTCTCTGGAGCTGAAGGTTGTAGTCTGGTTATCCTTTGCTTTACATCTAGTATCCACTTATGAGTGAGTACATACCGTGTTTGTCCTTCTGAGTCTGGGTTACCTCACTCAGGATGATATTTCCTAGTTCCATCCATTTGCCTGCAAATTTCACGATATTGTTTTTTACTGCTGAGTAGTACTCCATTGTGTATATGTACCACATTTTCTTTATCCATTCTTCAGTTGAGGGGCATCCAGGTTGTTTCCAGGTTCTGGCTATTATGAATAATGCTGCTATGAATATAGTTGAGCAAGTGTCTTTGTGGTATGATTGAGCATCCCTTGGGTATATGCTCAAGAGTGGTATAGCTGGGTCTTGAGGTAGATTGATTCCCAATTCTGAGAAGTCATCATACTGACTTCCAAAGTCGCTGTACAAGTTTACACTCCCACCAGCAATGGAAGAGTGTTCCCCTTGCTCCTTATCCTCTCCAACATAAGCTGTCATCAATGTTTTTGATCTTAGCCATTCTGATAGGTGTAAGATGGTATCTCAGAGCCATTTTGATTTGTATTTCCCTGATGACTAAGGATGCTGAGCAACTCTTTTTGGCAATTTCAGATTCTTCCCTTGAGAATTCTCTGTTTAGCTTTATAGCCAATTTTTTTATTGGAGTGTTTGGTATTTTTCTGTCTAGTTTCTTGTATTCTTTATGTATTTTGGAAATCAGCCCTCTGTCAGATGTGGGGTTGGTGAAGATCTTTTGACATTCTGTAGGCTGTTGTTTTGTCTTATTTACTGTGTCCTTTGCCTTACAGACGCTTTTCAGTTTCAAGAGGTCCCATTTATTAATTGTCAATCTCAGTGACTGAGCTACTAGTGTTATATTTAGAAGGTGGTCTCCTGTACCAATCTGTTCTAGGCTACTTCCTAATTACTCTTCTGTCAGGTTCAGTGTAGCTGGATTTATGTTGAGGTCTTTGATCCACTTGGTCTTTAGTTTTGTACATGGAGACAGATATGGATCTATTTGCAATCTTCCACATGTTGACATACAGTTATGTCAGCACCATTTGTTGAAGATGCTTTCTTTTTTCTATTGTACAGTTTTGGCTTCTTTGTCAAAAATCAGGTGTTCATAGGTGTGCAGATTAATGTCAGGGTCTTCTTTTCAATTCCATTGGTCCACATATTGGTTTTTATGCCAGTACCAAGCTGTTATTTATTTATTTATTTATTTATTTATTTATTTATTTATTTATTTATTTATTTTTGCCCTTGAAAGAGTATGCCTTGCCCTGCTTCCTTTTTTTTATTAAGAAAATTTGCCCTTCATTTCATGCATCAATCAAAGATCCCCTCTTCCCTCTACCCCCCAGCCTTCCCCTCCCAACTCCTGCCTCTTCCCCCTCCACAAGAAGGCAAGGCACATCCAGTAGAGGCAAGTCCAAGTTGAAGCCCCTCCCCCTGCCTCAAGGCTATGCTAGGTGTCCCATCAGAGGTAGTGGGCTCCAAAAAGCCTGCTCATGCACCAGGGATGGATTCTGATCCCACTGCCAGGGGTCCCTCCAAAAAGATCTAGTTACACAACTGTCTCCCTATGCAGAGGGCCCAGCCCAGTCCCATGCAGGATCCAAAGCTGTTGATCCAACTTTCATGAGTCCCACTAGTTTAGTTTGGTTGTCTCTGTAGGTTTCCCCATTATGATCTTCATGCACTTGCTCATAGAATCCCTCTTCTCTCTCCCCAACTGGACTCCTGGAGCTCTGCCTGGTGCCTGGCTGTGGATCTCTGCATCTGCTTTCGTCAGTCACTGGAGAAAAGCTCTGTGATGACAGTTAGGGTATTCACTGATTTGATCTCTGGGGAAAGCCAGTTCAGTTCAGGTACCCTCTCCACTATTTTTAGTAGTCCAAGCTGGGATCATCCCTGGGGATTCCTAGGAACTTACCTAGCACCCGGTTTCTTTCTATCCTCATGATGTCTCCCTCTATCATGGTATCTATTTCACTGCTTTCCCACTCCAGCCCTGTGCCAGCTCAACCATCCTGTTCTCTTATGTTCTAATGCCCCATCCCCTACCCTCTGTTGCTGATCCCTCATCTCCAGGTTATTCATGGAGATCTCATCTATTTTACCTTCCCAGGGCGATACATGCTTCCTTCTTTGGGTCTTCCTTGTTAGCTAGCTTCTCTGGAGTTGTGAATTGTAGCCTGGTTATCCTTTGCTTTACATCTAGTATCAACTTATGAGTGAGTACATACCATGTTTGTCCTTCTGAGTCTGGGTTACCTCACTCATGAAGATATTTTCTAGTTCCATCCATTTGCCTGCAAATTTTATAAGGTCATTGTTTTTCTCTGCTGAGTAGTACTCCATTGTGTATATGTACCACATTTTCTTTATCCATTCTTCAGTTGAGGGGCATCTAGGTTGTTTTCAGGTTCTGGCTATTATGAATAATGCTGCTATGAACATAGTTGAGCAAGTGTCTTTGTGGTGTGATTGAGCATTTCGTGGGTATATGCCCAAGAGTGGTA
>LZPO01116979.1:310560-335847 GCA_001675575.1 Neotoma lepida
TTTTTTTTTCAACGTTGGGGCATCATCTTCAGCCTACAGGCTTAGTGTATCTGACATACTCATTTGTGAAGCAGGATGTACTCAAGGTCTACAGCTCGATCCCACAATTGGTGCAAGTATTCCATGTACCAGATAATCTTGAATTCCTCCAGTGTCCTGTCATGATTCAGGATTTTAAATTTTGGAAATTGTCAGTATTTTTGGAATTCAGCATTTTATTCTTTTTAGCTTGTGGGTGGTTTTACCTTGGCATTCCATTTTTTGGCTTGTAGGTAGCTTCATCTCCTTTATTAAATGCCAGTCTGTCATTGAGAGGTCAGACTCCATCAGCCTAGTTACTCCTCCAAGAATAATTGTTCCAGCTACTGTTCCACAGCACACCAGTAGCCATCGGTCGACTGTCTGTTCAGCTGCCTTCAAAGGAAGAGGCACTGTACCTTTTCCAGATTGTAAAGTCACTTCAGTGATGGTGCCATATTGTCTTGGCCTCAGAGGATGCCTGTTGCCAAAGCTGTAACCACACTTGTCTTGACAAGGATCAGTAGTCCTTTGTTTTGTGTCCTGCTTGTCGATTTTGAACAGCATACTGTCAGCAGTCAATGCGGGGGCATTTTTTTTGCCCAGTGGCTAACTTTTGTCACAAAGAAAGTTAATTTTATATGTAGTTCCTTCAGTGCCCATATCTTGTCTGAAATAAATTGGTGCTGATAGGAGCCAACATGTCTCATAGTCATAAAAAAAGAAACAAATCTAAATTATTAAAAACATTTTAAATGCCATATTTTGCAGCTCTCTGAAGGGTTTGAAGATGACCTGTCTATCTAAAATATATCTCTGCTTAACCTTGAAAACACCTAATATGACTACAAGCTCGATTGTAATGACTAATTACTAACTCTCATTTCTCTATATCCTAATAGTTGAGTAATCTACCTCTTATTTATAAATGTAAGATGAATTTCTAAATGGTCTTGTTAAATAAAACACAGAGCCAGAGATAGGAGTGAAAGTCTGACAGAGATCAGAGGAATTAGGAATAGCTACCAGCGTCACCTGACAACGTCACTGCTTTCAAAAGAGAGAGAGAGTGATTTCATGTATCTCCACGCCTATATTCCTTTCTGTTCTGTTCTCCCACTGAGAGACACACTAGTCCTCAGCTACATCATCTTACAAAGGGAGAGTTATCTCATAGCCTTATTCAGGCATTTTGATTGACAAGGGTTTTTGTTTATCTAGTGTCATTTGATTCTTTTCTCTTGGTTCTTGCTCCTGCATCTAGGCAGGTTATCTTTTATGCTTATCTTGTTTTGTAGAGAAGCATACAGTTTAGGTCCTGCCTCATCAGCTGCCATTCCCTCCACTGTGATAGCTCAGTTTCATCCTGTCTGTAGCTTGAATCCTGATTGGTTTTAATAATAAAAACCCAGAGTCAGATATTGGGATAAATGCTGAAAGATCAGAAAAGTAAAGGAGCAGCCAAAGTTATCTCTTATCTCCATGACTCCTCAGACTGAAGAGGGGCCCAGCTCCTGTCTCTGCCCGCCTTATATTCCTCTCTCCGACCAGCCATATCCCTTCCTGTCTGTCTGTACAGACCTCCAGACCTCTATGGTTAACTAACGGCTAGCTCCACCCTCTGATCTTCAGGCAAGCTTTGTTAGAGCACAAACAAAATGTCACCACATTTCTCCTTTTTGTCTAAAAAAGGTTACAACTAATATAAGGGAAACTATATACAATAGGTACAATAACTATATACAATATATACAGACAATAATTACATCAACAATGTCTAGTCCATTAACAATTGACAAATTCAGAGAAAATACTCCATTATTTATCCTGTCTTGGTGTGTTCAAAAAGTTGTACTCACCATACAAGTCCTCACTACATTCCATCCAACCACTTTCCATCACCCTATTGACTCTTTCTTTGTTTAGCCAGGTCTGTTCCTTGGGGTTCTGAAAGCCCCTGTTCTTGGCCATTCAGCATAGGCCTACCAGTATTCTCTTGGCCCCTTTGACTGCATGGTCCCCTGATTACTCTGTCAAAGTCAAGGCACTCCCACTCACTCATTTCCCCTCCTTGATTATTGAGGTCATACATAAGACCATTATAAGAAATAAAGACCTATCAGCTATTTCTGCCAGCTCCAGTTACAGCCCTGCTTTGCCCATGGGAAGGTGTACTCCTAACACTTCATGTGTTTGTGTTTTCCAGTCCCATATTTAGTGCAGTGCAAAGAATAGAAACAGAGAAAGGGGGAAGGGAGAGGGACGGAGGGAGGGAGGGAGGGAGGGAGGGAGAGAGAGAGAGAGAGAGAGAGAGAGAGAGAGAGAGAGAGAGAGAGAGAGAGAGAGAGATATTCATATATGTGCATATGTGTTGTTGTGTTGTTTCTGGCCAGGAACACTGGGAATGGGAGTCGAAGCCATCCTTAGAAGTGACTAAAGACAGAGGCATGGACAGGCTCCATGCTACCACAATGAACTATAGCGCTTTCTTTGTCTTGAGAGCTGGTTGTAGCCAGGCTTTTCTTGGGAGCTTTCACTACCGGCTGCAGTAGGATTTTGGTTGTCACAGCAGTGAGGGTATCTGCATTCTTGCCGCCAGGAAGGTGGACTCAATTTGCGGAGATTCATGGGAAAAAACTGCAGCGCGTTTGTTGGTCACGAGGCATATTTTTATGATCGATTGAGTGCCTGTGAACTTTCCCAGTACTAACGCCATCTCTAATCCAAGTTTCGGCAATTATTCCCCTGAGCTTTGGCTCTGGACTGAGCCCACCCTCTTTGTTGACTGCAGTGGCGTCTCCGGCTTCCACCTGGTTCCCAGCAGCTGCCCAAACAGAGTCCAGTTCTTTAGTCTGAGGCAGGGATTTTGCTGCAACTTTCAGCAGGGAGCAGCGATCGAGGCCAAGGCATTGGAGAACCTCGCAGCTGGGAGAACTGAACTAGAGGAGGAAGGTGCGGCCCAAGGTCAAGGGCTGGCAGCACTCAAGCTCTGGGCCAGGGTGTGTAGTGGTCTCCCGAGTGGCCATTCTTGAGCACCATCTCCACTGCTTCTTCCCATCCCCTGGCCTCTGGTGACTCACTGCTAGGAGCTTGCATGCCACTTCTGACATTTCCCTAGTGACGATAGGGTGGGAAGGGGTCTGCGGCAGCGAGTAGGCATGCCACCAATCCAGATTCCGCGATCCAAAGGGTGTCTCTGAGCCCCGCCTCCGCCCTCTCCTCATGCTCCGCCCCGAGATTGCGGCCGAGTCACCCGGACAGCAATGTCTCCCAGCCTCCTGCAGTGGGCCCTGAGGAGTCGTTCCCCCAATCCCCCGCGCAGACATCAAGTCCCGCCTCCTTTCTGTCCTTCCAGGCTGCGCGACTGGTGCCAGGTCTGGGCGGGGCCCTGCGGTTGTGACAGGCTCCTCCTCCCCAGCTCCTCCCGCTCCCCCGCCCTACTGCGCTAACTGTGCTCCTCCAGGCCCCTGCGCCTGCTCCCAGCCATGGTGGCCTGGCGCACCGCCTTTCTCGTTTGTCTCGTTTTCTCCTTGGCCACCCTGGTCCAGACAGGTAAGGTGGGCACAGACTGGGGCAACCAGGGACCCCGCCCTATGGCCTGGGGGTCGCTCTGCGCATGAGCGGTCCTGCCCCTGCCTGGCCGGCCTAAAGTGGGGGCTTCGGGCGACCTAGTTAGTGGTTCTTGGCCTGGGGTGAGGGTCTGAGGCTTCAGGGGCTGAATCCGCTGTGAACTGTATAGTCGAAGATGAGTGATGGGACCGTTCTTAATTCTGGTCTTAGAACACTAGGGTGTTAAAATCCTGCCTAAGCAGATGCCACCATTGGTGACAACAGCTGTCCCCACGAGTGTACCTTGGGAAAACCTTGGAAAAGCAGTCATTTTGAAAATTGGCTATGAGGCCACCTGCAGCAAAAGCATCTGGAGAGCTTCCCAGGCGACTTCCTGGCCAGTTTCATCAGGATCTCAGCAGGGTTGGAGCGGGGACAAAGCGAAAATGGATGGGTGGGGGAAGCGGGTAACTTGTAGGTCTTATTAGCCCCCTACATGGTTTTGGTGTCAGTCCCTACACTTCTAGAGACTTTGGTCATATTTTGTGGAGGAGATGGACAGAAAAATTGTGCTGAATCAAGGGAACAAGTTTCTTCCACCTTGTGCAACTCAGTTTGTGCACCAGGCCCAGCCACCGGCATCACCTGGGGTCTTGTTAGAAATGAAGTATCTCACACCCTGCCCCTGACCTACTGAGTCAGATTCATTGTTTTATTTAGCGTAATAACCAGATCGCGGGATAATTTGCAGGCACATTCAAGTCTGAGTAGCATAGTCTCATGATAAATACAGTCTGTGCTTGGAAATAGGATCTTAAACATGCACCAGCAGAGTCTTCTTACATTTATTTATGTCCCGTCTTCACATCATGGAAAAAAACAAAACAAAACAAAACCCCAAAACGGCTTCAAGAAAACACTGTAATTGTAACTGAGCAGGAATTGTGCTTTGAGCTTTCTGAAAATGAAGACAAATCTAACCATGAAAAACATAGGCTTAGGCAGACAAAGCTTGGTCCTAGTAAGGTTTATGTCACATATAAGGAACACTGGCAAAGAGGAGAACTCCCAGCCCAGGAAGTTATGCAAAAGATGTAGAAATGGTTAAGGACAACCCTGCTGGAGTTGCTACAAGAAGAACCTTTTAGCAAGCCTCAAAGGTATGGTCAGTCTGGGTTCTAGGAACTGATGATGCAGAGGGTAAAGCAAGCCAAGACTTCAGTCTCTGGGACAACAACCCTGTAGTGGGAGAAAATCAGCACCAACATCAGATCTATGTGATCAACTGCCATAGAGAGAAGAAAGGATAACGAGTGGCTGAATTTTTTTTCAGTTTCCCTTTGGGGATACAATTTTTATTGTCTAAGGGCTTTTGTAGAGAAAAGTATCCAGTAGCCCACCTTATCCTTGAGGGCTATGTTCCAAACACTACAGGAGATGCCTGAGACTACAAATGTAGCTTTTTTTCCTTTGCTGGAATTGGAACAAGAAACCCTGCATGCTAGATAATTGCATCTTATGGCATGGAGGTTTTGAAACTAGACTATAAATGGCCAAGCCTCAGGTTTTCCTGCTTTGAGTTCAGAGAGATTGAGGAAGGTAGAGGTGAAGTCATACAGTGATGAATTGGCAGCTAAGGTTTGCTCCCAAGCTTCTATGATTCCACAGTAGCCATCTTAAAACACTGGGCATAATTCAATTAGACTTGGAGGCTGCCCCACTTCTAACCTTCAGTGGTTTCCTGAAAATGAGTTCTCTAAACCTGTTCAATCAGTCCATATAATGACTAACAATCACAAAGGTGTCTTTGACCCAGGAATGTGTCCTTCTTAGATCAGCTACCATTTCCTGGGTGCTTTCTGTGTGTCATGTATAAAATATATCTTCCTTCCTTCCTTTCTTTTTTTTAAAGATGGGGTCTCATTTAGCCCTATTTGGTAGCCTCAAATTTGCCATGTATCCAAAGCTGGCTTGAATTCCTGGTCCTCCTGCCTCTGCTTCCTGAGATCTGGGTTTAGATTACTAATTCTCTTGCCACTACCTCCTGAGACCTGGGCTGCCACTTATATGCTACCATACCTAACATATATCTTGTTTTGAATCACCACAACTGTTCAGGTTAGGTATTATCCTTGCTTTCAAGTAAGGGGACTGTGGTCACATATCAGAAGAAATAGCCAGGGTTCAACCCAGATTAAGAGTACCACCCTGTCATCTTTTTGTTTTGTTTTGTTTGACCTAAGAACACTGAACCAGAAGTAGCTTTGTTTTGAAGGTAGGGACCCAGTTTTTCTGTAGTGCAGACCAGAGAGCTCTGCCAGTGTTCTTTTATTCTTGTTCCTGGTCCTCAGTAATGGGTTGTGTCTCAACCTCAGCAGGCATACAGAAGGTCCCAGAAGCACATCTGGAGATAAGGTATAAAGTCTCTCCAGGTTCTAGGAAGTAGACACAGGGTTTTTAACTCCCCCAAAGTTGAAAGGATGGTTAAGAAGTCACTCTCAGCTGGGTGGTGGTGGCACACGCCTTTAATCCCAGCACTCAGGAGGCAGAAGCAGATGGATCTCTGAGTTTGAGGCCAGCCTGGTCTACAGAGTGAGTTCCAGGAAAGCCAGAGCTGTTATACAGAGAAACCTTGTCTTGAACCCCCCCATCCCAAAAGTCACTCTCTAAAGACACAGGGGAGTTAAATTCAATGTGTATTTTACTGCTTCTGAAAAATCTTCTGAGGACAAGTGTGTCATCTGAAGGTGCCCATCGTGTGGGAAATTGTTCTTCTAAGCACCAAGGAAAAGGATCTTAGCTGTGTGTGTGGGTTAGAGTCTTAACAGGGGCTATACTTTAGTAAGACCTTCCATGAGTCAGACTCTTAGTGCATCACATACACTCATGTACTAACCCAGGAGGTTGATACTGTGACCTGTTCTGCCCCTTGACATACATAGTGACTTGTTGCAGTCTTGAAAAGCAATGGACAAGTGAGGACCATATGCAACTCAAACCACTTTGCAATTCCGTTTCACTGCAGTTAGGACCATCCAATCAGTAAATAGACAGCTCTCAAAGGAAGAAATATAAATGGCTAATAAATATTTGAGGAGGTATTCAACATCCCGTGTCTTCAGGGAAATGCAAATTAAAATTGCTTGATGTTAAAATGGTGCTGATGAGGATGTGGGAGGGCCTTAGTCACCATTGATGGGAATGTGCACTGGTGCATCCACTGTGAAAATCAGGATGAGGTTCCTCAAAATCTGCAAATAGAACTCCCATATGATTCAGCTCTACCACTCCTGTGTATATAACCAAAGGACCTTAAGTTTACAGACCACAAAGATACCTGCATACCATGTTTGTTACTATACTATTCCCAATAGCCATGATATGAGATCAGTCTAGATATCCATCAACTGACAAATGGCTAATAAAAATGTGGTACATTTATTATTATTATTATTATTATTATTATTGGAGTGTGTGTATGTGGGGGCACACACATGCCACAGTGCACATGTGGAAGTCAGAGGGTAACTTTCTTTAGTTGATTCTCTTCTTCCACCATGTAGGTCCCAGGGATCAAACTCAGGTCATCAGGCTTGATGACAAGCCACACACTAGCCCTTGACAGCTATTTTTCTTTTAAGACAGGGTTTCTATATGTAGCTCAGGCTGGCCTTGAGCTTGCATACTTCTCCTGCTTCTGCTCCAAAATGCTGTGATTAAGGGTTTGAGGCAGCATACACGGCTTGCAGATATATACTTTGGAGTTCTCCTTTCTGACTTCAGTTACTCATGAGTCACCAAAGATTTCTATCTTCGTCACTGCCTCAGGATAGATGTGTTTGAAGAAATTATAGAGACACACAGAGGTTTCCTAGTGAGAACTTATTCAGGGTCCAAGAATCTGAGCTTGCTTTACCCAGCAGGGCTGCATAAGGGGATGATTTGACCATGGTCATGGTTACCAGGTGTTTGGAAAATTCTACACTTGGCTGTGCAGTGTGCTTTGATCTAGTAAGGGGGAGGTCTTTTGCCCCACCCCTCAGCATTGTTATAAAAATCCCTTTTAAAGAGGCAGAAGAGACCATTGAATTTTGATATCCAGGTCCTCCTAAAGCTATCCTGTGTTTCTGTCTTTCTCCTCTTTGCTGTCTTTCTATCTAAAAGTTTCTTATCCCTCTCTCCTCCTCATAGGAACCCTTTAAAAGGTGAGAGCTGGCCTCCCACAGATGGTGCCAGAACTAGGGACTTGGGTGCAGAGGAAGTAAGTGGGGGAGGAAGCACCACGGAAGCAGTTGGACATGTCCAGTTTTGTATTAAGGTTAAGGCAGTGGTATTTTATTCTTCTTCAGGAGCAAAAACTGTATATAGAAAAGTTAGGCTGCAGCAAGTTATCTCTCTCTGGTTTTTCTCTCTCTCTCTCTTTCTCAATTTGTATCTATTAAATTAGAAAAAAATATAGGGTTTAGGTATAGGAATATTGTGTAGAAAGAAATTTAGGGTAAGAGTAGAATTTCCCTAGTGCTGGACCTGAAAACAGTGTCTAGGAACAAGCAGCCACTGTGGACTTAGCAGTCTGAGAAAGAAAAGATGCTATGGGGCAGGGAAATAGTAAGCAGATGCTTGTATATTCGCTTGTAGAGAGTTTGAAAACTAAGGAAGTTAAGGTAGAACTGCAACAAGTACAGAGGTTCTTGGAGTTCATAGAGGAGCTGTGACCTTGATTTTCTGACTATGGGAGTCTGGACACAGACTCCTGGGTGAGAATTGGAGTGGAAATGCAACAATATTATGAGGAATATGGGCTGAAAAAGATTCCCATGGAAGCTTTTGGCCTGTGGGAATTAACTTGGGACAGCTTAGATCTAAGTCCTGAGTGGCAGGGGGGAATTTTCCCCAAGGCGGATACAGACAGAACAAAACCCTCCACCCTGCTGGAGCTGCTGCTAGCTGAGAATGCTTTTACGGTATCATTCAATCAGGGTCAGTTCCCTCTTGGCCATGAGGCCAAGTTTAAGGAATAGAAGTCTTGGGATGAGACAAGGGAGGAACTGAAGGGCTTGAAAGACTTAGTAATTTTTCTTTCCCCCAAACTGGAGGCTCTTCAGGTCCCTCCAACTCAGAAGGGTACTCATCTTCCTTCTGTAGGGGTGGAATTAGACTTACCTGGGGGGGGGTCATCTATCAGAATGGCAAAGTTGCCCATAATTGCCCTGGTGCAAAAACCTCCTGGAACATGGCAAATCCTCACTGCTAGTCCTGCATCTCCCCTCCTCATATTTGGAACTGTTTGCCTAAAAGTCATTACAACTTGAACTGCTAAAAGGGACTTCAGAGCCACTGACAAGTTAGGCTCTGATTTCAAGCTTTCAGGGGAACTGTAAGACTGTTATTAAAACTAACTTTTTGAACTTCAAACTTCAGAAATGGAACAATTTTGAGTTCACCTACATACAATTTTAACTGCGATGACTCAGGATTCATGTACCCTCTGTCTTGTAAGAAAATGTAAATAGTTCTGTTAAGAGATCTCTTTTGTATATTTTCTAAAGTTTGTAAAGTGTAAATAATCCTATAACAAATGTAAATTTATAAGAATTGTAAATATGTATAGTAATATTCATGCTAGAGTTATGTTAATCTGTTGATATTGATGAACTATGGATTGGTCAAGTTAAGGGAATCTTTACATTTGATACAGTTGCATCTGGAGTTTATTGTTTTATTTGATGTGTTTCCATCAAGAGTTTATTGATTTAAAAAAGGGCTTGGCACAGCTAAGGCTGTTATAGACATCTTAGACCCACCCAAAAAGGACATTCCATCTTGGTCATTCTCTACTCCTTCACTGGGGAGTGTGGCAGCCCTAGGGATTGCTGTGGTTGTTCCAGCTATTTGCAAGCTCTTAGTAGGGACCTGAGTTAGAGCTAAGTTAAGCTCTGTACTTTCCCCTGCTAGAGACTGGTAGTCAGAGACAGGTAAAGTTCTTGCTAGCTGCTAACCTAAGACAGAGTATGCTTGATGGAAAGTGTATCTCCATGATGAGTAAGGTTGACTAGGGAAGAAGGATGACCTAAGACAGACATAGTCTATCTGAGGGGTCTGAGGGGGCCCTTTATTATATTAAGAAGGGGGAGTTGCAGAGACCCACAGAGGTTTACTTGTGAGAACTTACTCAGGGTCTGAGAATCTGAGCTTGCTTTACCCAGCAGGGCTGCATGAAGAGATGATTTGACCACGGGCGTGGTTACCAGGTGTTTGGAAGGGTCTGCACTTGTCTGTGTTGTATGCTTTGATCTAGCAAGGGGGAGGTCTTTTGCCCTGCCCCTTGGCATTGTTATAAAACACCCTTTTGAAGAGGCAGAAGGGACTGTTGGGTTTTGATTTGGGTTCTCCCAAAGCCATCCTGTGTTTCTGTCTTTCTCCTCTTTGCTCTCTTTCTAGCTAAAAGCTAATTATCCCTCACTTCTCCTCATAGAAACCATTTTAAAAGGTGGGAGCTGGCCTCTCACAAGAAATGATACCATGGGCCATCCTTGTGGGTTGATGTCAGCTCCGCTGATCTCAGAATCCATCCTGGACTCTTTGGTGAGCTTTGAGCTCCTGCTGGTTAGGTCAGCAGTCACTAAACTCTTTAGGCAGATCTTTTTTTGCTTAGAGAACTAGTACCTTTTGTAGACAAATTTTAAAGGTCTTATTAAATAAAAAACACAGAGCCAGGTATAGGGGTGAATGCTGAAAGATCAGAGAAGCAGAACAAGACACAGCTAACCTCACCTCGCCAACTTCTCAGCCTCCAGAGAGTTCCTGTTGCCTCAAACTGGAAGCCTCTGAGTCTTCATCCAAATTGATCTCAGCTGAACTGCTGCTAAAAGCCTAAAAGCTTAAAAGCCTCTAGTTCCTGGTCCCCATGCCTTATATACCTTTCTGCTTCCTGCCATCACTTCCTGGGATTAAAGGCATGTGTCTTTACCAAGCAAGATCTGAAATCTCAAGTGCTGGGATTAAAGGTGTGTGCCACCACGCCTGGCTGTGTTCCCAGTGTGACCTTGAACTCACAGAGATCCAGACAAATCTCTTCCTCCCAAGTGATAGGATTAAAGGCGTGTGTGCCACCAATGTCTGGCCTCTATGTGTAATCTAGTGGTGGTTCTGTTCTCTGATCCCCAGATAAGTTTTATTTGTTAGAACACAAATAAAATATCACCACAACCTTTCATGTTAAAAGGTAGAGACTGATCCTTCTTAATACATTTGATTTTTGGGAATCAATGAAAAATTATAAACAGAAAAATGAACCAAAGACTTGTTCAGACAGTTTGTAATATAATAAATAATATAATAAATCAAAGTAGACAATAAACATAGAAAGATGACCAACTTCTTTAGTAACCAGAGAAATACAGATTAAACCATAATAAGAGAAAATCATCTATCTCTCAGGTGGCTGCAAGTGTGATAAAATCTGACAATACCAAATACTTACATAGTTACAGCAATAATAAGTGGTCTTTGTATAAACTTAGAAAATGTATGAAAGTGTAGAGAAAACACAAACCCCATCACCCAGGGATAGCCTTTCCCTCCCTACAGCATACTGCTTCTGCTTTCATGTCACGTGGATTTTCCTACCCTCTTTTGTTTTCCCTGCTTGAAGAGCTTCTTTCCCCTTCATGTGTTTCCCTTTTTTGCTTTCAAGACTTGTACCCTCACATGTAAATACATATATGTAAAAATTAAAATCTAGGTTATGCATATGGTAAATGACAACATGATGTTTTTGAGTGTGGCTTATTTTGATAAATCTAATGATCTGCAATTGTACCCATTTTCCTGAAAAAAAGTCGTGATTTTATTTTTCTTTATGGCAGAATAAAATTCTATTGTGTTTATCTACCATCATTTCTTTATCAAGTCAGGTGGTGATGGAGAGCTAGGCTAGTCATGTTTCTTGGTTGTTGTGAATAGTGCTACAATAAATATAGATGGACACTAGTTAGAGAGGATATGAAGCTAGTTAATTTTTTTAGTTTTAAATCTGTTATGCCTTTTGTTTTTAGTGGTGGATAAATGTGTAAAATATATTTGATGATCAAAATCCAAAATCCAATGTGGAGCTCCACATCTTTGGAATGGCTATTTTGAGTCTGGCCAATATTGCTGCCTAATGGTTTTCCCTTTCTTTATTCCGTTCTTTGTCTTTCTTTTGGTTTTGTGAGACAGAATTTCTCTGGCTGAGACAGGCCTGGATGTCCTGGAACTTGCTTTGTAGACCAGGCTGGCCTGGAACTCACAGAGATCCACCTACCTCTGACTCTGGAGTGATGGGATTAAAGGTGTGCACCACCACTACCCGGCCCCATATTGTTTTTAATTTGCAAGTCCTTTATAACAAAAGTTTTAATAAATAAAAAACATACTTTGATGGCTAATAGTCTGTGCCTTAAAAAAATCAATTTTAACTTCTAATCTGATAAATATCAACAGCTAGAACCCATAAAATAAATAGCACTTGGAGGTCTTCAAACCTTTTAGTATCTAGAGTTGTAAAAGACCAAAAAGTTTGTTGCTTTCTATTGCAAAATTATACTCAAGAGTGGAGTTTCTGGGGTGCACAGTACTTGTCACTTCATTGTTATGAAGTGGTGCCCAACTGTCTCCCAAAGTAACTGTGCTGGTTCTGGCTACCATTGTGTAATAGCCTTGCCAGCACTTGGCCTTGTCAACTTTATATGATATAAGTCTACAGGACTTACACGTTTATATTACTCTACTTTAATTTACATGTCATCCATTACTGTGTGGCTTGTTCAAGTTGATTTCTTCTTTAATGAATTGCCTGGTCAAGCCTTTGGCTCAGTTCCCTGTTTATTATTTTCTCCTGGTTTCCACTCATAATGCTTTATTTTCCTGGGTTCTTAGCTGTGTTTTTCTCCTTCAGAGTGCCTTCTTCCAGACATTTCTTTTGGGTTTTTGTCAGTTGCTTGGGTAGTGAGCTCAGGCACACCTCAAACAAGATTCTGACCACTTTGCTTGGTGTCTGTCACCAGCTCCAAGATCCTTTTAGTCTCCTGGGACTTAATTTAGGAAAAGCAGCTTTGTTTCTGAGTCTGGCTCTAACATTTTGGGTTCCCAATTTAATTTGGGAATAATTTTCTATTACATTCCTTAACTTACTATGCAGATACTTGGATTTGGTGCCTTTGCCTGCCTTGGAAAGTTTGTGCGTGTGTATGGGCTCCCACTTTTCTGGATTCCTTGTTGTCTCATAGGCTTCATCAGTTCTGTTTGCTTGCTTATTTATTTTTTAAAATATTTTTACTCTTTGAAAGTTTCATACATTTATACAATGTGTATTGAGTGTATCCATGTAGCACTCTCTCCCTCCAACTCCCCCAGTCCCTACCCCACCTCCCTCCCTACTTTGTCTTTTTTATTGTTATTAATAATCTCCTAAATCCAATTAGTGCTGCACATATGCCCATGAGTGTGTGGCCAGCAGCTGAGGCGTGAGCAACCTACTGGTAACCACACCCACAAAGGAGAGTGCCTCTCAATAGCCATCAGCTTGCTGATACCTCTGCTAAAAGTTTCAGGCAGCCTAGGCTGGCCTCAAACTGACTCTGCCACCAAAGTGCTAGGATTATAGGTATGCACCACAACATCTAGCCTGTTTTGTCAGTTGACTCTATGCATATGTGTATGTATGTGTGGGTGTGTGTGCAAGGGTGTGTGCCAGTGCATGTGAGAGATGAGAGGTGGCTTCCTTTATCACCCTGTATGTTTGTTTGTTGAGATCGTCTCTCACTGAACCTGGACAGTTTTAGATAGATGTCTAGCTAGCAAACCCTCAGAATCTGCCTGTTTCCATTTCACATTGCTGAGGTTGTAGACTCAAACTGCCATGTCTGGCTTTTATTTGAGTGCTGGGGATCCAAACTCAGGTCCTCATGCTTCTGTGACAAGTACTTGACCCACTGAACCATCTCCCCAGCTCTCTCCTAAGTATCTGCTTTTATTTTCTTTTTATTGTTGTTTTGTTTTGTTTTTCCTAGACAGGGTTTCTCTGTGTATCCCTGGCTGTCCTGGAACTCACTCTGTAGACCAGGCTGGCCTCAGACTCACAGAGCTTCACCTGCCTCCACAGTCCTGGGATAAAAGGCATGCACCACCCCTGCCCAGTGTTTGTTTGTTTTGAGACCAGATGTCTCCATGTAGCCCTGGCTGCCCCAGAACTGGCTGGCATAGACCTCACAGAGCTCCAACTACCTCTGCCTCCTGAGTGCTAGGATTAAGGGACTGACTTGGCTCTTACTTGAGAATCATTAAAAACAATTGTATTTGTGTGTGTGTGCGTGTGCGTGTGCGTGTGTGTACACATGCACATTTGAATGTGGAGATCAGAGGACAACTTATGGGAGTCAGTTCTGTCTTTCTTCTATGTATGTTCTGGGGATTGAACTCAGTCCATCAGGCTTGGCAACAATCATCTTTACCTACTGAGCCGTCTTGCTGGCTCAACATATAGGACTTTTGTATCTACTGTTTCTGAACTGGAGAAGTCTTTGTGTAGCTGGTTGATTTTCCCTTCTCATCTCACATATTAAAACACTTCAATTTCCACATATCACAAAATTCACTCATCTATAGTGCACAATGGCTTGGTTTTCAGTATATTCACATAGTTGTCTAGCTATCACTATTGTCTAGCCATCTAATTTTATAACATTATCACCTCCAAAAGAAACTCCTAACTCTTTAGCTGTCTCTTTCCACCATCCATGTCCCTCTAGCCCCTAGCAGCCTCTAGATTATTTTCAGTCTCTGTGTATTTCCCTGTTGTGAGCATATCATATCATAGATATAATGACATACTCTGTGCCCTTTTGTGTTTGGCTTCTTTCCTTTAGTATCCAGTTTTCAAGGTTTTTCCATGTGTTTCAATGGACTGGTACTAAAGCTCTTTGTGGCTGAATGGCTTTCCACTGCACAGATAGACACTTAGATGTTGTCTATCTGTTCCTCACTGGACAAAAACCTGGGTTGTTTCTCCCGTGTGGCTGTTGTGAGTAACATGGCTATAAACATTCAGTACAGGTTCTCGTGTGGCTTAGGTTTGTGTGGACTTTCTGCTGACTTATGTTTTATTTAGAAATTACCAAATCATGTGACATCACTATGTTTAGCCTTGTGAGGAAGAGCCAGATTGTTGAGTCCACCAGCAGTAAACAGAGGTTTGCTTCCCCACAGCCTCACCAATACATTCCTGTTTTTTTTTTTCTTCTGATTCTGACCATTCCTGAAGGTGTGAAGTGTTAGCTCACTGTGGTTGTGGTCACAATGGACTTCCTGTGCTTATTGGAGTCTGTGTTCTGGAGTGAAAACCTGAGCAGGAACTGGGAGGCCAGAAGTAGGTCAGACTTCAGTGTTTTTGAGATTTTGGTATATTGTTGTTGGTTTATATTGTTATTTCAGTGATTCATTAAAGACATTATTATTGATCAGTTTAAATTTCCACAACAGATCCTGACTTAGTATTTTTAATGTATTTTTTTATATTTTGAAATTAAAATATAACTATATTGTTTTCCTACTTACGCCCCCTTCTTGCTCAAATTCATGGTCTTTATTTCTTGTTGTCACATCCATCTATCTATCTATCTATCTATCTATATATATATATATATATATAGAGAGAGAGAGAGAGAGAGAGAGAGGGAGAGAGAGATCCTTCTGCCTCAGCATCTCCAGTGTGGGACTAGAGGCCTGGTCTTCACTTGGCTTAAAGTTTTTTAGATTTATTTTGTTATTATTTTTATTATTTTTATGTGTATAAATATTTTGCCTGCATGTAAATATGTGTACCACATGCATGTCTCATGTCCTCAGAGGTCAGGAAGGTGTTGGATTCTCCAGCACTAGAGTTGCAGACAATTGTAAGCTGCCGTGTGGATGCTGGAAATCAAACCTAGGTCCTCTGCAAGAGCAACAAATGCTCTTAACTGCTGATCTAACTTTGCGCCATCCATTGGGATTTTTATTTTATTTATTATTTTTTTCATTTATTTCATTTATTTTACATACCAACCATGGTTTTCCCTCCATCCTCTCCTCATGTTTCCTCCCTCAGACTCCCATCTACCCACCTCCTCATCCACTCCTCCTCCATCTCCATTCAGAAAGGAGCAGGCCTCTCATGGGCTTGAACTGGAATTTTGATTGGAGTTAAATTTACTACATAGATTAGTCTGAGGAGAATCAGCTTTAAAAATTCTTAGTTTAGGGAGCTGGAGATGTGGAAGTAGTTAAGAGCATTTAGTGTCCTTGCAGAGGACCCTAGTTTGGTTGTCTGCACCCAGGTCACGTGGCATACAACCACTTGGAACTCCAGCGCCAGAGGATCTGATGCCCTTTCTATAGGCACTACACTAATACATATGCACAACGCCTCAGCCTCCATAAACTTAATTAAAAGAATTGTAAAAGTTTCTTTTTAATTTAGTTTTTTACATTATTGAGATTTCTCATCCAAACTTGTTCTATGTAGTTCTTTTATCTTTGTGTTTGTTTTCATAACCTTATTCATCTTCATGCTTCACATTGCCAAACATTTTATAGTATATATTCCTGTTATGAATAGGATCTTTCCCCTCTCCTCCATTTTTCTAAGCTATAAATAGTGTTACCTGATAAAGCTAAAATGATTTCTTATTTATCTGAAATTAGCAGTAATACATTTAACTATCTTCTATTTTGTGTGTGAATGCATAATGTGGACAGTTTCTGGGGATGACCCATAGCCTCTGGTCTACACACACACACACACACACACACACACACACACACACACAGAGAGAGAGAGAGAGAGAGAGAGAGAGAGAGAGAGAGAGAGAATTCACTGACTGAGTTACATCCCCAGAATCATATTTTGTTTTGCTGTGTAGCCTAGGCTGGTCCCAAAAGTTGCAGCAATCCTTCTGCCCCACCTTCCTAAGCACTAGGGTTGCAGGCATTTACCACTATGCTTGGATTATTGTGTTGTTGTGAATGGAAGCAGGCAGCGCTGAGCACTACTAACATGATTCCATGTATATGACTTTCTTGCAATTATGTCACTATGAAGGCAAAGAACAAATGAGTAGCTATCTGGGGTTTGGGATGGGTGCAGGATGGAAGCATAGGAGAGGTGGAAACAAGTGGATGTGCTGTCAAAGGTGAGGAGAAGGGCTCATTATGGTGATGGAACTGCACTGGACTGACTGTGGTGGTAATCACATAACTCTACACATGGAATAAAATTATTTGAAAATAAATAAACACTCTCAAATGGAATGCAAGTAAAATAGGGGAAGTCAAAATCTAGTGAATGGTTGTATGGACTTCAGTATCTTTATTGTAATAATATAGTATATTTTGTTATAATATGACCTTTGGAGGAAACTGAGCAAAGTGCAAGAAACCTCTTTGTGTTACTTATTACAATTCTGTGAGTCTATAGTTAAGTAGGTAGATCATGTCACTCATGATTCCTGGAGACATCTACTTGATATATAAAGCAAGAGGCTTTATATTAAAAATAATGTGTCTAGAAAGGAGGCACCCAAGGGAAAGGGAGGAAAGAGTTGGCCATGAACTTTGTGGTATTTAAACAGTACTCAGGGAGATCGATTGGATCAAGAAAGATGCCTGGCAGGAAGCCCCCAGTTCAGAGCTCAGAAGCCCCTGTGAATGTGGTGACAGAGATTTGGAGAACATGAACTGAAATCATTGAGACAGGTGGAGTCATGTTGGGAGTCACACCTACATTGACAAGGTAGTCATATCCGTGAAGGTCACTGAAGTGACACAGGATAAGAGTCAGACAAGGGGAAATATTTATTATTGAGACACAGGACAGAGAGACCCTTGTGCAGTGGCCTCAAATTCACTAAAGGATAAAGTTTCCGTCTTTCCATGTGCATTCTTCCTCAAGCCAGCCTCTGCTATGTTCCTGGCTCAGTGTCACTATCTAGTCCAAAATGCCAAGGCTCATCCTTATCATGCTTTCACCCTGCATCCCTCACACACATCCTCCTATCCCTCCCCAATATGGCCTTCCACCTCTGCCTTCTTTTCTTTCTCTGGCCATTCCCTGCCACATACTCTGTCTCCATAGGCTCCCTGGAGGCTGTATGGTTGACTCCTGTAGTACTCATGCCTGACTCAGGAGGTTTCCTCTGCCCTCAGACCCTCTTCGGTTCCTTTGAGTGCAAGGCAGAGGATGACCTCCTTTGTTCCAATGTCTCTACCAAACTTTCACTTTCTAATACTCTTTCCCTCTTAGGACCTGGTTACCATTAGGCTATCAAGGATTGGTGTCTAATTCATCCATGCTGATGTTCTGGCTCAAGAATCCTGTGGAGGACATTAACCACAAGTTTTCTGTTAACCAAAAGTTCATTAGATTATTTGTGTGTATGTGTGTGTGTGTGTGTGTGTGTGTGTGTGATGCATATGTTTGTGTGGTTTGTGTACATTTGTATACATGCCATGGCTAGAGGTCATGTGTCTTCAATTACTCTCTAGCTTATTTTTTATAATTTTATTTATTTACTTTTTATGTCTGTTTTGTTTGCATATATGTAAGTGCATCACATGAGTGCAGTGCCTGCACAGACCAGAAGAGGGCTCCAGATCTCCTGGAACTGGAGTTACAGGTGGTTGTAAGCCACCTAACATGGGGTTCTGGGAACTGAACTTGGGTCTTCTGCAAGAGCAGTGAGTACTCTTAACCACTGAGCCATCTATCTAGTTCCAGTCACCTTAGTTTTTGACACTAGGTCACCTGAGCCAAGAGTTTACCAATTGACTAGGATGGAGTGACTAATGAGTTCCAGGAACCACCTGTCTCCATATATCCTCATCCAGTGCTAGAGTTACAGATGTGTGCCACCACATCCAGCTTTTATGTGGGTGCTGCTGATCTGAACTCAGGTCCTCATGCTTGTGCAATAGGAACTTTACTGACTGAGACATCTCCCCAACTGCATTTGACTGTTTTAAATAGAATAAGATTTTTTGAAATTGGAAACATAGCATCAGAGCCAGGTCTCTTATGCTTATGTACTGGCAATTGGAAGCAAGCACATTTTGTTTCATGTTTGGGCAGTCAGGCTTAGGCTTTGGTTGGAAGCCAGGTATATTTATGGTTCGTAAGACATATGACCTGCCCCTCTTCCATCTTACACCCTGACCACTTGGCTATTTTTCGTCCCTCTTCTCAACACATACTATGCAGGCCAACACTGATTCAGATGGGAGCTGCAGACTTTTTCTTGACTAGACTAGAATCTGACTAGAATCTTTTTTTTTTTTACATTGTCTTCCTTGTGAGTGTAGGATCTTGAAATGCAATTAAAAATATTTTATTTTTATTTGGATGGGTGTTTTGCCTACATATATGTGCACCACATGTGTGCCTGGTGCCCTTAGAAGCCAGAAGAGGGAGTCAAGTCCCCTGGAATGGGAGTTACAGACACTTATGAGCTGCTATGTGGATTTTGGGAGCCAAACCAAGGTCCTCTGCAAGAGCAACTAGTACTCTTATCCACTGAGCCATCTTTCCAGTCCTGCAGTTTTCTTTTTAATGTAGTGTTATGGTTTGATTGTAAATGTCCCTCATAGGTTTTTTATGTTAGAATATTTGGTTTCAAACTGGTGGTGTTGTGGAATATTGTGGCACCCTTAGGCCATGTGACCTAGCTGGCAGAAGTGAGTTACTAGAGGCAGGCCTTGAGGTGATAACCACTTCTGGTTCTAGTCTGAACTCTCTGCTTCCTGATCCATCAAGGTGTGAGACATGGCATCTGCAAGGTCTTGTTGTTCCTGGATCCAGCCACTATATTATGCTTCTCCCACCATGATATACTATATTCCCAAAGACTCGGAGTCAGTATAAGGCCTTCCTACCTAAAGTTGCTTCTGGCAAGTATTTGTCACAACTATGGGAATATAAATTAAAAATGGCTCTTAAAAAATGGAGAGATGGGACTGGGGTGTAGCTCATTTGGTACGGTACCTGCAAGAAGGCCCTTGTTCTCCCAGCCATGGAGATTACACCTAAGGGATAGGAGCTGAAGGATCAAAAATTCAAATCACCCTCAGCTCTATAGTGAGCTTGCAACTAGCCTGGGATACATGAGATTCTGTGCAAAATGAATTGATAGCTCTTGTATATATTCATCTTGTTTTGGTTTTGAACTTTCTTGTTTTTTTACTCCCTCCCTCCCTCTTACCCTCCCTCCCTTCTTCTTTCTTTTTTTGATATAGTGTCTCTTGCTATAGCCAAGGCTGGTCTGGAATTCCCTATGTAGAACAGGCTGGTCTTGAACCTTTGCTTCTGCTTCTTGCTGGAATTACAGGCACATACTACCACATCAGGGTCAGCAGAGTGTGTGTGTGTGTGTGTGTGTGTGTGTGTGTGTGTGTGTGTGTGTGCGCGCGCACGCGCGCGCATGAGAGCACGTTCATGAGCACAAGCATGCACCATGGCATACATGTTGGAGGTCAGAGGACAATGTCAGGTGTCAGCCCTCACCTTCCACCATGTTTGAGGTGCTTGCAGAAAGCATCCTGTTTTACCTCTAGCATCACATAAAAACCAGGCATAGAGATTATACTTGCATCATGTTATCTAGATGCATTCCAGCTGTAGCATGGGTCAGTAAGTACTTCATTCCTTTTAACAGATCAGTGATATCCCATTGTGTGGCTGGACCGCTTCACTAGCATTCTGCTTTGTAGGAGAAAAGCTGTAGTCACCATGTTGAGGATGTTTTTCAAGGTTGAGATCAAAGCTGCACAATAGTCATGTTTATTGATAACAGTTGTTAGATGAACGAAAGTTGTTTTCCAGTGTCTGGTGATTTTAAGTGTCATTTCCCAATAGAGAGTCATCTGGGAGGTGGGCTGAAGGATAGGAAGATGAGAGTGGGTAGGAAGTCTATAAGCTGGGGCTGTGGGTAACAAGTGAACAGCACCTCTTCTAGATGCCAGGTTTTTTCAGGCTACTAACTCCTTGCTAGATTTCCTCTCCCCTCCCATTCCCTTCCTTCCCCTCCCTCCCCTCCTCTTTCCTGTGTCCCTTTCTCCTTCTCTCTTCTCTCCTCTTCCTCCTCTTCTTCCTTGTCTCTTTTTTTGTCTTTCTTTCAACAGACTAGATTTGTACCAATGATACTACTGCTTCTGCCTCTCATGTGCTGGAAGATGGATGTTTGGGTTGTCTCTGTTTTGTAGTGTCACATGTGAAGCATGGTTGTATATGATTGGCCATCATAACTTCTTTGTTGCTGTTGGGGAATTTCCCATTGTGAGTCTATAGCCCATGTATTTCTCCTGAAGATGGATGTTCCGGTTTTTCTCTTTTTATTAGCATTACAAAGGAAACATATCTGAGAAACCAAGGAAGGACATTTCTGACTTACGGAGCACAGATATGCTTAATGTCTTTTGAAACTTATGAGGGTTTCTAAAGGGATCTACCATTTTATACTCTCAGCAGCAGTGCATGGCAAATCCCTAATGGGATTTGTTAAGGTTAAGGTTAAGATGAACTTGCAGAAAAACAGAAGTGACTGAAATCAGAATAACAGAAAACTCACGTTTAGAGGAGCTGGGAACCACTAAATGTTGAGTAAAATACAGAAGAATGGGATTTTCCATGCACTGCTGCTGAGAGCACAAAATGATAGAAACCCTTTGGTACCCCTTGTGTGTCCAGGGTCTTTATGGACACCCATGTGCTCTTTCTCTATTGTTTCCCAGGGGTTTAGAGAGACCAAGGATACAGATATACATGCTTGAGGACAATGTTTTAAATATACAGGTGTGTGTGGAGTCCAGCTTGAAGTTCTCTGACTTCTTCCTCTTCTTTGTTTTCTTTCCAAAGAAGCAGAAAGCAAAAATGATGGTTTCTCTTCCCTCCAAGCCTCTGATCAAAGACTGTTAACCTTTCAGTCCTAGCCTTACCACATAGCCAAGAATAGCTCATTCAAGGGGAAATGGGCCTGTTGACATTTTACAGGATGGGAAATGTTAAAGATCTTTTTGAGGGTGGGGCCAAATGCAAAAAAGTCTATTTGAGCCACAGAGTGGGAGGCAGGAGGTGAGAATTGTTTGGCTGGGTCCTTCAGTGCTCAGCCCTGTGGGTGCAGATGACATCATCATCTTTTGCATTGTTCTTTCTTCCTGGGAGAGTAGCACCTGTAGTGTGTGTACTGTCCTGCTTCTTACATCCTCAGGAAATAACTAGGTAATGCTTTATCTGCACTCTTGGAACTACACACACCCTCTGTCAAAGGACTGGGGCTTGTTGTGGTAGACCAGGGTGAGGCAGTGGCTCTGGCTGTCACAGCCCCTGTTGAAGGAGGGATATAGGAAGTGAAGTCTTTCTGTCTGGTATTCTTAAACAAAGCTTGTCATTGGGGCTTTAATGTGTTGCTTAGGCTATTTTTTCAAGACTAGATATGATATTTCCATAGAGCAGGATACACAGATTTGTATGGTGCCAAAGTTGCAGGAAGCAATTTCATAATGTAGAAGGTCTTGCTGCTTTTTTTTGTTCCTACATCTAAGAGTAGGGCTCAAAACCTGTGCACTCTGTCATTTGGTCAACCATTATTGGCTATCTATGAGTCTGGCAGGCATGAGTTGGAAAACATGAAAATGTTATTGGAAAAGGATGTTCCAGCTCAGGGGGAAGCCCAGGCTGGAGGCTTGCCGACTTGAGTTTAAATATCTTTTTCAGTAGAACTTATCATAGTCAGAGAAGCTGGGGATGGGGGTGGGCAGCATAGGGAAGTAACCTAATTATGCAAATTTTGATCTTAAAGCTTTATTCGTATGTTTCCTGGCAGGCTGTTCTTTAATCTCAAGAGCAAGATTGCTCAGAATTACCATATATTCTCGTTAATTGCATTAAAATTATAGCAAAGGTTGTTTTTGCTATAATCAAGAGTGATTTTGATTAATACTTAGGAAATCAAACGCCTCACCAGCAGTGGGAATGAGAACAACCTTCTCAGTCAGCAGTCCTTTTTTCTTCCTTCCCTCCCCTTCCTCCAAAAGGCCAAAGATACAAATGCCTTTGAAAGTATTTTTAAGAGTCTATTTGCTTTTGCAGATAGTCATTTTTAAAGAAAACACTCCAAAGAGGGAGTCCATTTTCCTCTCTCTTGAGTGTGAAGGCTATAGAATAGCTTTTGAGGAAGGCAGAGAGAGAGAAACACCAGCCTGTCTTGATTGTGCTGGGAGCACATGCCCTCTCCTGACAGGCTGACTGTGGACTGGCAGACATCCCATACACTCTGTTAGGGCAGCAGAGCATGCTGGGAAGATCCAGAAGGAACCTGCTGAAGAAGACAAGCCACTCATGTAAGGAGGACATTAAAATTACAGACAGGTATGAAATAAGAACAAAAGGTATGAAATGAACTCAAGAGTGAGGAAGTTCATAATGCTGAGGCAGAGTAGTGGCTGTAGGTGTGACAGAAGTGTCTGCTTGTCTTTGACAGTTTGGGAGTGGTTGGTGGTAGACAGGAGGTGTCATAAGTGTGGTGGCTTAGGCTGGAAACCTTCACATACCACACTATAAGAAGTGTTTCACAGGGGCACTTCAGAACAAGTTCATTCTCAAGACCTCAATCTCGTGTCCTGGAGAGTCTCACTCATCATTAAAAATTAAACATTTTAGATTCCTAGAAATATGGATCTGGCACAGTGTTCTATAATCCCTTCACTATTCCTATTATTGACATTTCATATTAATATAATTGCTATTAAAATCCATACTTTATTCATATTTCTCTTAGTTTCTTCTTAATATCCTACCCAACTATCTGTAGTTCCCCACCCTTGGTTGGAGTTCAGTGAGTGTTAGGATTTTGATCTGAGATGTCCCCCTTGTGCTCATGCTTTGGTCTCAGCTAATGGTATTGCTGGGAAGTGGTAGCTACTCTGAGAGGTCCTGAGGCCTGGTTAGAAGTGAGGACTAGTTGGAGGTGGTGTTTCTTTGTTTTCAGAAAGCAGACACATTCAAAAACCCACCCCCATTATAACTTGCTTTGTCCTCAAAGCATGGTTTGATATGTGTGTTTATGTGCTTACAATTTGTTTATAAGTATTCATTAGTGCTATAGTATGAGGTAGGAGCAGATCATTGAGGAAGAAAAAGAAGCTGGAAAGACAGTCATGTGGAAATTCCATATTTTCTAAATTTGTCTTGTGATGTGTTCCAAATTACACCCTCCCTCCCTTCTTCCCTCCCATCTTTCCATTCTTTTGAGTGCTGAAACTGGGAACCAGGACTCTGCATGCTAGACAGGCACTCTATCAATGAAGCACATCCTAGGGTCATGCCTTTGAAGGATACATTTATGTCTGATCCTTGACTCCCTCTCTTGTTTCCTGGCCACCATAAGGTAAGAAGCTTTCCTCTACAGCCTTTCTGCCGTGATTGTCTGCCTTACCACAAGCCCAAAGTGATGAAGCTAAGTGACCATGGCTTCAGTAACATTGTTTTCCTTCTTATGTTGATGGAAAGATGATTAACACAGGAACATCTTCCTCTGGGAACCCAGGAGTGGGACTGGCTTCATGTCCTGCATCAGGACCTGTGAGTTTCTGTGTTATTTCCTTACTCATCTGTGTGATTTCTGATCACAGGATAGGTGTAAAGTGGTATGTCGTCGTTATCTCCTAGCTCAAGCAAGATTCAGTACTCTGACCAAATATAGATGCCATTTGTCCCTTGTCTTTTTCCTTGCCAACCTCTATTCTTCCTGCTTTTAGAAAACTTTCTAATTCACACTGCTTCCAGGAAGTCTTGCTTGATTAATCATAGCTATTTCTTACTCATGGTTATGTTTGAACACTACAGGTAATGTATGTTGTACTACTTTCCTAGGGCTACTGTAACAAAGTGTAGTTAAAGTACTCCATTAACAACTAGCCACATAGCCACATTTGGTCACTAACAGACTGCATATATGACAGTATATACTAGTTATTTTTCTACTGCTGTGGTAAGACACCATGACCAAGGCAAACTAAAAAAAAAGTATTTAATTGGGATTACGGTTCCAGAAGATTAGAGTCTATGATGGCAGAGTAAAGACATGGTGGCAGGAATAGCTGAGAGCTTACATTTTGATCTATAAGTAGGAGGCAGAGAGAGACATTGGGAAACCTCAAAGCCTGCTCCTAGTGACCACCCTCTAACAAGGGCACACCTCCTAATCCTTTCCTAAGAGTTCTGCCAACTGGGGACCAAGTATGCAAGCATATGAGTCTATGGGGGCATTGTCATTTAAATCACCACACAGTATATACCAGAGTTAGGTATAGAGTAGGCAGAGCCATCAAGATTTGTGTAAGTACACCTTGTGATTTTGTCACAGTGACTACATTGCCTGACAACACATTTCTCAGAGCCATTCCCTAATTTTATTTATTTTTCTATATTTTTCAAACTAAAAAGAAAACACATGTATTTAGAGCACTGCACAAAGAGCATTAGGCATGGTAGTAACAGAACTTGTCAATTCACTTTAACAGTTTTTTGCATTTGAATTTATTTATTTGTGTGTATGTGCATGTGCATGCATGCCACATCACATGTGTGGAAGTCAGAGGACAACTTTCAGGAATTGGCTCTCTCCTTCCATCCTGTGGGCCTCAGGGATTGAA
>LZPO01116979.1:336143-363423 GCA_001675575.1 Neotoma lepida
AAGTTGGAGGAAAACTATGGAGTTGGTTATCTCCTTCTACCTTTATCTGGGTTCAAGGGATCAAACTCAGGTTGTCAGGCTTTCACACCATCGGCTTTACCTATTGAGCCATGTCTCCAGCTATTCCTTTTTCCTTTAAGCAGGAGATACTTGTATCACAAACCAGACAACTTAAAATTTGAAAACAAACAATTTTCACACAATTTTGGAAAGTAGAATTCTCCAGAGTTCAAGGTGACAGTAGAGCCACGTGCTCCCTTGGTCTCTTGGCTTCTTGATGGAATCCTTCCTTGCCTCTTCTTAGCTTCTGGTAGTGATCATTAGTCATTGACCACCCCTTTGTGTGCAGCCACATCTTCACATGGAGTCCTCATCGGAATCTGTCCAAATTTCTCTCTTTCTGTAAGAACACATTGGATTAGGACCCATATATTTTTTGAGATAAGGTCTTGTATAGCCCAAGCTGGCCTTGAACCCCTGATCATCATGTCTTAGTGTCTCGAATGCTAGGACTTGTAGGTATGTATCAATCTAATCCAGAGTGATTACATCTTAACCTGAGTTTAATTCCCAAAGACTCTTTTTCTAAATATGCTCACCTCCTTAGGTTCTGGTTGAAGATGGGGTTTGGGGGTGCAAATTTCACTCCAATAAATGGAAGCATCTAAAAACTGTCCTCAAATCCCCAGCAACCTACCAAAGAACAGAGCTGTCTAATCATGACCCAGTCCTTCCTTGGCTTGCTGCTCTTGATCACTAAATGTATCTCACTAACATGTAAGATACGCTAACTAGTTCCTTGTGAATAGATGTGAGCTGTTGGAAGCTTCTGCTCTGGGTTTTAGGTTAGTATGACCAAAAGACTTTTCCCTCAGGTGGGGAGAATGCCATCATTTGTCACCTTACCTCTCACAAGTCCTCTACAAGCACAATAATTGGAAGAAGCTGTGCAAATAACAGGGCCATGGTACAATGTTCACAGATGCCAATGTGTAGCAAAGGCCTAATAATACACTAGGTGTGAATTATGGACCATAATTAAGGCCTTTGCCAGTCATATTGCCCAATTAGAATATACATAATTGTAAGTAGGACTCCATTTTTTAGAAAATGAATAATTGCTTGTTGAAAGTGTGACATTAAAGAGTTAGCAGAATAGGATCTGGAAAGATTTCCAAATGAGTACTGCAGACCTCTGAAGAACAAAGGTGAGCACTTGGCTTATTTCAAACAGATGTCACCTGCTTTGGAAATGTCCCTGGGGCAAAGAATGCAATGTTTTTACTATTCTCCAGGTCTGGGATGGTGTCTGGATTGTTACATAAATAGGAGAAAGGGGAAAACAATTTCCTATTTCTGCTATAACTGATTACCACGAACTTATATATCTAAAGTAGCACAAATCCATCCCTTTACATTTGGAGTATTGGATGACTGAAAGAGCCTCACTAGACTGAAGTTCAGGTTCAACAAGGTTGTGGTCCTTTGAAGGCTCTAGTGACATATCAGTTTCTTTACTTTTTCCAGTTTTTGAAATGTGTCTTCATGTCATGGCCCATGGTCCCTTCCACTGAGCCACTGATCACATGCATTGTGGCCACCACTCTTCTTTCCTTGTAGTGACCCTAGCTTTTGTCTTGATCCCACCCAGGTAATGCATGATAATAACTCTACCTCCAAGACCTTAGACCTCAGCTTGCTTACATTTTATGGTGATTTCTGCTGCATAAGGTAGCACTTGAAATGAGAACATCCATAAGTGATTCCACCCACCACAGGGGTATTGGTATTATATCATTACCATTGTATCATGATGTCACATTGCTTTTAAAACAGTTGTATTTTGCATAGAAACATAATAGATGCCTAGAAAAAGATATTGTATCTAGAAAACTACCACATACATTTTGATTTTGATATATATTAGTTAAGATCTTATGAAAAACAGAAATGAAAATCTTAAAATATAGCCGGGTAGTGGTGGTGCACATCTTTAATCCCAGCAGTTGCGAGGCAGAGGCAGCAGATGTCTGAGTTCAAGCCCAGTCTGGTCTATAGAGTGAGTTCCAGGACAGCCAGGACTACATAGAAAAACCTTGTCTTGAAAAATCACCACCACCACCAACAACAAAATCCTAAAATATGTAGGTAAAGTAAGGGGTCAGCTGAAGTGAAACAGACTTTTGTGGCAAATGTTTAAGTACATTTTTCTTCCCCTAAGTAGTGTTTAATGAGCATACAATTAATTACTTATGTTTTAAAATGGACAGTCTGGTCAGTTTAGACTGACATTCCACCCATGTAACTGTAACTGCAGTCAAGGTTCCAAACATCAACCCCAAAGCTTCCTCATGTTTTTGTCATCCCTTTCTACCCTCTTCCCAATGACCATATAATAACATATTTGTTTTTCTCCATTGCCTATTTTATATTTTCTAGAAATGGGATTACACAGCACACTGAATGCAATTTTCTTCTGTTGTCTGGTTTCTGCTATTCTGCATAAGCCTTCTGGTATTCCATATTACTGCATGTATCATTCATTTGTTTTCCCCTTCAGATGGAAAGTGTCTGTGTTACTCAAAATGCTGGGTAGGTGACTTCCTGTGACAAACATGTTGAGTGTACAATGCGGTTCTGTCTCAGTGGCCCTACTACAGGTGTCTGACCTCAGGCCTCTTGAGCCTCCTTTGTGCAGAAAAGTTAGAACTCATCTTCACAGTGGCCTCCGCAGGGAATTGGAATGATAGCCAGGACAAAACAGTCTTCTGGCTGAGGGTTGGGGGTGCTTCCCCGATGACATGATGCTTTACTTAAGTAAGTTTTTAAAATTATTTCTTTTATTTTTGAGATTATAATATAATTACATTTCTCACATGTTTTTCCTCCAAACCCTTCCATATAGTCTGGAGGGATTGCTCAGTGGTTGGAACTATATATTACTCTTCCAGAAGACCTGAGTTTGATTCCCAGCACCCATGTCAGATGGCTCACAACTGCCTGGTACTCTAGCTCCACAGGCTTTTATGCCTCTGGCCTTCTCAGGCATTCTCTCACACACATACAAATGATGAAAATAAAACAAACCTTTAAAAATGCCTCCCATATACCTCTCCTTGCTCTTTTTCAAATCTATGACCTCTTTTAATTAATTGTTGTTAATTGCATATATGTACACATATATTCCTACGTACATAAATATAACCTAATCAGTCTATATAATGTTACTTGTATGTTTGTTTTCAGAGCTGACCATTTCGTGTTGGATAACCAATTGGTGTGCTCTTCCCCAGAGAAGACAATTTCTCCCACTCTCAGTATATTCCTTAGTTGCCTGTAGTTCTTTGTGTAAGGTTGAAGCCTTGTGGGTTTTCCCCCAATTTGACATGTCTATTGTTGTTGTCCTTGTTCAGATCATGTTAAGGCAGTAATTGTTGGTGAGACTTTATTGGTGTAGCTTCTGACATTCCTAGGAGACACAATCTCACAGCAAACTCTCTAATCCTCTGGTTGAGCAATTTTTTTTCCTGTCCATGTGTTCTGTCACTTTTCCTGGGAAGATGTGAATGAACATCTATTCACTCCAAGTCTATCTTTGTGAATCAATGAATTTATTAGGGGTTAGTTACTTATGGGGACATGGGTTACTCAAAGGCGGCTGCATCACCAAAAGTCTGCCACAGGGCCTGGGGAGATGGCTCAGTCCATATGCTGCATAAGCACAGGAATCAGCTCAATACTGAGCACCCATGTACAAAGCCAACAGTAGTGGCACATACTTGTGATCTCAGTGTTGGAGATGGGGAGACAAACAGTTCCCTGGAGCTCACTGGCAGGCTGACATAACTTAATTGATATGCTCTAGGTATCTATGAAAGACACTGTCTCAAAAAATAAGGTGAACTGCCCTGAGGAACAACACTCAAGGTTGACTTCTGGCCTCCAAATCCTCACAAAGGTGCACATGCATCCGCAAACACAAGCATGCACATACACATCTGCACATACATCTACAAAGATTTGTTTTGAAGTTCCACCCCCGCATGGGTGGTGACTCACTAAAGTTGCATCCATAGAGCTCCCTGCACAACCTACAAGCAGATCCATGGAAGATTGTGACCTTGTAGAGGGACCTGATGCATTTTGTTAAGTTTCATGAGCTTGCTGAGTCTTGTGAGCCTCCCTTTTCAGCCCAGGAAGGGATTAGTCATCACTAGCTTTATGAAGAAGGGAGCTTTCGGCTCAAGAAGTGGCAAGAGTCCTTAAGGAAAGAGTACAGTGTGCAGTGAAGAGTCACAGGGCAGGGTGTAGAAGTGGCAGGTTGGAGCTAGACTGGAACTAAAACCCTTGACATTCCTTGGCTGTAACTGCCTTACTCCACTCCACTTCCATCTTTAAAAGTCCTCTTTCATTATGTATCTCCCTCCTTCTTTTCTTTTGTGAGATAAATTTCCAGTATGTTGCACTGGCTGGCCTAGAACTTGACATGTCAACCAAGCTGTCCTTGAAATCACTGTGTATAGCAGGCCAGCCTTGATTTGTGGTGAACTCCTACTGCTGACTCCCAGTGGCTGGGATTACAGAGGTGTGCCACTGACTTGGCTATCTTCTCATTTTATAAGGATACTATGTCATTAGATTAGGACCACACTGCTGAGTGCATTAAAACTTGATTACTCCTCTTAAAATCCTTTCTCCAGAGAGATGGCTCAGTGGTTATAAGCACTTTTGCTCTTGCGGAGGATCTGGGTTCAGTTTACAGCATCCACATGATGGCTCACAAATGCCTGTAACTCTAGTTCCAGAGGATCTGATGCCTTCTTCTGATCTCCAAGTGTTTTGGCTTGCACATTGTGAACTGGACCTCAATGTATGACTGAGAGGAAGAGTACAATCCATCCTATACCATAGGTATAGAGTGTCACTCTTTGCGCTTGCTGAGGAAAGGTTTCTTCTTTCAAATTAGCTACCCTTAAGTCAGCATGCAGCTCACACACTGGGAATTCCCAGCAAGTATTGTATCTTGTTATGAGTAGCAATAATTAGATGAACCAGAATGTGACAAGTGGAGAGGAGCAATAAAACAGGCAAAGTAATTTCGCATTATTTCCAGAGTGGTATCTCATGGGAAAACTGCTTAATGGGCTGCTTGTTCTGTAAGTTGGGCAAGCATTCAAGTGTGTGTCTCTTGGGCACTACTTTGGGCTGAGGACTAGAGAGAGAGCTGGCTACCTCCACAGATTCCTGGTATTCTTAGTGTAGACCAAGAGGATAGACTCTCTGGCTTGAGTGGAGGCTGGTTCAGTCTCTTTGGCTAAGGGACCACCCCTAGGAGGATTGGCTCACCTTAAACTTTACTGAAGAGATAGGCAGGATGATTTTTTTTTAATGAGACACCGTACTTTTCCTTTCCCAGGATCCCTGCCTGATAGTTCAGAAGCTTATAGACCATAGCCGTGTAAATTACTCAGAAAAGCATACATACTTTCTATATCTTTTCTAAGTGTGCTTTCCTCAAAACTTTGGTCTTTACCCCCAGCATTTTGGGCTTTCCTACTCTTTCTCTAAAACCTCTATCCCACATATGTGGCTGCTTGCTCCCTCCGTGCCAGCTTAAAGAATATGGCTTTCCCCCTTCTCCATTCTCTTCTTCTGGGGAGCTGCTAGGGTTTTGCAGCTTACCAGATCTATTTTTTTTTCTTTTGAACCCTATTAAAATTGTCCTTGTCCTTCCATTTGAGTCTATTCTTAAATTATTTTTATAAAAAATTATTTTATTAATGCAACTAGGAACCCCAAAGGGGACCTTGATTTCTTCTGTATCACTATGGGGGGAAGACTACTAGAGGTCAAATTGCTAATACTGAGCCCTTTGTTCAGGGTTTGGAAGACGTACATTAGGACACTGAACAATAAGTGCACCTTACCTATTAGGCCTTGCTCATAGACTTTTCAGGAGCCTTTACAAGCTTGTCACTAGCAGTAATTGCTAGGTTGTGGACAGGGCCCACATGACTTAGTAGCAGGGTTGAATATGGTACACTGAGCTGTTCCAATTAAGGGGGGCTGGCAGTGATGCTTGGAGGGTATATGGAAGGGTTTAGAGGAAGGAAAGGAAAGCGAAAATGTAATTATAATCTCAAAAATGGAGTAATAGGCTCATTCAGGGCTTAGGGTATAAGTCAGTGGTAGAGCAATTGTCTGACGTATGTGAGGCCCAGTGCCACATGCAGGAAAAAATGAGATAAAACAAACTTTAAAATTGAAAAACATACAATAATAAGTAAAAGGCCTGAAGCCATTTTATTGTCTTTATTGCATATTATTAAAGAAATCACAGAATGAAAAGGTCCAAACATCTGAGATACTTGGAGGAGGCCCCTTCCATCTGAGTGCACCCTTACAGAGCTGTGCACTGAGAGCTGTCTGGCTTTAACCTCTCAAGGCCCTTGATGGTCTCAAGGACAGAGAGGGGATATGCTCACTTATCTTGTGGGTGCACATATTTATGTGTGTGTAGGTGCCTCTTTGTGTGTATGTCTGCATATGTACATGGAGGCCAGAGATCAACATTGGATTCCATTCCTCAGGAGTCATCTACCATGTTTTTTTGAAGCAGAGTCTCTTAGTGGGACCCAGGGCTTGCTGATTAGGCTAGGGTAACCTGCTAGTGAGCCCTGGGCATTCTTCTTGCTCTATCTTTCCAGTGCTGGGGCTATAAGAATATGCTACCATGCTCAACTCTTTTTATTTTTATTTTTTTTTACATGAGTGCTGAGTACTAATTCAGGTCCCTATTTTTCCTGGTAAGTTATCTACTGACTGAGCCATCTCCCTAGTCCTGAGGTGGTTTATATGTTGCCCAGGCTCTCTCAACGAACTCTCAGTAGAGTTCTGTGTGGCAGGCACTGTTTCATCATCCCCACATTACAGCTGAGGAAACTGAAGTGATGAGTAAGGAAGTGTGAGGACAGAGGTACTGCCCTAACACAGGTGGTTTAACTCAAGGATGTGTTTGCTGTCCCTACACTGGGGTAGTTTATTCAAAAGTCTTCTTAAAGAGTTGAAAGAGGTGAAATATTTTATTTCTCACCCTCATTTTTTAATGTTGCTTTTACTGGACTGTGCCTGTGCACATATCTCTCCATTTAACTGGGGGTACCAGTTAGGTGACTGAGAATAACAGGGCACTGTGTACCTCTCTGAGGACTAGCACTTGGAAAAAAATGGCTTTGAGTACTAGAAAACTATGATATAAGCAGAATTAATAAATAGAGTTGGTGATGGCTTGTTTTATTTTAATCTTTGTCTTAGTTACTTTTCTATTGCTATGACAAAACATTCTACAGCAAGGCCACACCTCCTAATCCTTCCCAAACCATTCCACCAACTGCAGAGCAAGCATTCAAAAATGTGAGCCTTTGGGGGAAATCTCAGTCTAACTACCACACAGTTAAAAAGTCATCTCTCTGCTCCAGTTTCTTTGAGCTCATATGTGCCTTGCTTGATTCATTTAGAGGGCCTTGTTCTTCTGGTGTCCTCCATCTCCTCAGGGCTTACATGAGTCTACTGTGGTCCTCTGCATATACATTATAGCTATTAGTTTAATATTTTTATGGGACTCCTGACTATGACAACAAGTGGGTCTCTGACTGTTGTGCCTGCTATTGGGACTCTTCTTGTTGGGCTGCCATGTCAAACTTCAATATGATAGTTTTTGCTTCATCTTACTTTATTTTATTTTGCCGTGTTTGGTTGTTATCTCTTAGAAGCCTGTAGACGAGTAGGAGGGGAAACTATAATCAGAATATATTGTAGGAGAAAAACATCTCTTTTCAATAAATGAAAAAAGTCATCTCTCTCTGGTATATAATTAAGATAATTGAAACATCGATACAAAAATTTGTACATGGGCATTCATAACATCATCATTTATAGTGTCAAAAACTGGAAACAAAGCTGAGATACAGCTCAATGAGAATACTTGCTTAACATGCAAGAAGCCCTGGGTTCTAGTCCCAGCACTGTAAAAAAATGGATTCAGACAAAATGACTAGCCCCTGTAGAGTGGACAAAGAGTGCTGGGCATTGAACCCTAGGTCCTCTAGAACTGCAGTAGGTTCTCTTAACTACTAAGCTATCTCTCAGTCCCTGGGTTTCATTTTTTAATAAATGTATTCAAAAAAGAATTAGTCTGAGGTACTATAGCCAAGTCTTTTGATGGGAAGATGTGAGAAGAGTTTTTAGGTAGAGGGACTCATGGGAACCCGGAGTGGAGGACGAGCCCTCTGACGACTAGTGACTAAATGAATTCTACAAGTTTTGGGCAAGCTAGAATCCTGTAATCCCGTACTGAGATACAGTGCTCATAGGTTTGGCTAACAGCCACAGCTCTCCAACTGACCTCCCACAAACAAATCTCCACACAACAGAGGGATTCTTTGGAAAATGTCAGTTTTGTCAAATATGCTTCCTTGACTCAGTGTGCAGAGTTGACTCCTTAGAGTAAAAGCTCACCTCACTGACAGACACCACCCCCACCACCCAAAGGAGGCTTTTAATTCTAGAGAAAATGATGTGAGGAGGAGTGCTTTTATCCAAGCAGAAGGGAATAGTTAAATGGTTGAAATGGGAAAGCAGCTGGTGCTTAGTGATTGTTGCAGTCAGCAGAATAATGCTTCTCCTACCCAGTCAGGATGGCCACATACAAATTTCTGCAACCTAGAGTCTGTTACCTTGCATGGCTAAAGGATCTTTCAGACAAACTTAATTTATAAGCCTTGAAATGAGAAGATTACCTGAATTATCTAGGCATGCCAGTGGCATCACTAGAGGATGATCAGTCTGCAAAGGCGTGTTTTGATAGGAGCAGAAGGCAGAGTGATGCACGTTGAGGATAAAAGACCATAAGCCAAGGAAACCTGGCAGAGGCATGAAAACAGACTGTTCTTCAGAGGAGCCCCCAGGAAGACTGTATGTGACTTGCTGGTGCCTGGATTTTAGCTCACTTCAGACTTGTGGCTTCCAGAACCACGAGATCACAGTGTGAGTAGTGTTTGCTCCAGTGCTTTTGTGTCTATGTGGATTTCTTCATTATTTTAATGAATGTGCTAGTTGGAGAATATAAAATGTGAGCTCTCTGTGTAGGCATCTGAATCCTGTGTGTTTGGAGATAAGCATGCTATGCTTATTTGCTGAGCTGGCCTTAATAATGAGCTGCCTATTATTTGAGCCTGGCTTGGTTCTTGTCTCAAAGGACACAGTTGAGCTGAAAAGACTTGGGAAGTTGACAGAATTTTACAATTCTACTTTAAGACAAAACAAACAGATTTTTTTTTTGAGACAGAGTCTTGCATACCTCAGGGTAGCCTCAATCTCACTGTATAACCAAGAATCACCTAGCTAACTCCTAAAGGATGTCTCCACCTCTGAAGGGCTGAGATTATAAATGTGCACTAACATCCTAACAACTAACATAGTTAGTTGGTTATGGTTCAAACCTAGGTCTTTGTGCAAGCTAGACAAGCTCTCTACCAACTGAGCTATACATGTATAGCCCAAGGAAACTTTCTTTGGGCTCTTTTCCCTTACTCCCCAAACAACTGATTAAGCATGATCCACAATCTAGATCCACCATTTTTAGTGGATTTTTTCTTGCCTTGTACTTTCAAAACATGTATATATTTAGCTTTACCATACAATTCAAGGGTTTGTGTTGTATGTTGAGAACAAAGTACAGAGTGGCAACAAGGGGGAAGGCTGGGTGCTTTAATTTTGTTTCCCTTACAGAACTGGCTGATTTAGATGGCAAAGTCAAGCAGATCTGGACCTGGTAATATTCCTTGAAATTATCATGTAGCCCAAGACAGAAATCTCCTGTTTTCTGCAGAAGCACAAACCATGGTGTCTTTCTCATTCTAAGGATTTGTAATATGAGAGCAGCCAGGCTGACAGCTGGCTGGATGACACATCAATCTCAGGAGGAGGTTAAAGTGGAACATGTATTTTACCCAAGGATTGGCTCATTCTGTCATTAAGCCTAGTGCTCAGACTGTTTTAGTCACTGTAGACTGCCACACCAGCACCCAAGGCAGTAAGGTCTTCACCTCCTCACTGTGTACACAAATATTGAATTTGAGTGGGTACAACAGAAGCCCCAGTCTGTCATTTAATGTCCTGTCAAGGGGATTTGAGCAAGCCACTTCTTGGAACTATGATAACTATTAATAAGTTCATGGACAAAAGCTGAAGTTGAATTGAGAAAGGAACTGAAGAACTGGGGGTTATGATGGGGATGTATCTTTTAGCAGGTAGTGACCCTTAACACAGTATCTGAGAAATGAACAAAGACCATAGGGACAGATTTGAATAGTTCTGGAGTCAATACACACAAATACAAAGTTTCTAAAACCTCAACTCTTTCCATCATTGAACTTCTTCAAAAGCACGTGCCAGAGGCTTGGAGGATGGGTAATGTACAAGCGCTCTCTCTCTCTCTCTCTCTCTCTCTCGCTCTCGCTCTCGCTCTCGCTCTCGCTCTCTCGCTCTCTCGTTCTCTCGCTCTCTCGCTCTCTCGCTCTCCCTCTCCCTCTCTCTGTATATATGAGTATGATGTGTATGTGTATGGGTGTGTATATGTGTATATATGTATATGTGTGTGTGTGTGTGTGTGTGTGTGTGTGTGTGTGTGTGTGTGAAGGAATCTGAGCTATGTAGCCCAGGTTAGATTCGAACTCAAATCCTCCTTTCCTATCCATTCTCTTTCCCTTCCTTTCCCTTTCATTGTTTGAGATAGAGTCTCACTCTGAAAGTAATGCTGGTCTGCTATTTACTATGTAGTTTAAGTTGCCTTCAACTTGTGCCAATTCTCTTGTTTCAGCCTCTTGAGTGCTGGAATTGTGGGCATCTTGTGAGTGTGCCATCGCAGAAACAAAGAGGAAAGCATTTGTGTCTTTACACAATGTCTGGATTTACTGACCACCAATAAATTCACAAAATATGGCAGTTTCATTGCAGAGTTTGCCAGATTCTCCTATTTTTTCCCATAGGCCTGGCAGAGGCAAATTGGGTTCTTTTATTCCAATCTTAATTTCTAATATTAACTTTCAAATCACACATTATACAGTAAAGATCTCTCTGTGTGCCTGCCTGCCTGTCTGTCTCTCTCCCTCTCTCACTACACACACACACATACACACACACTGATTGTAAAGGGTTAAAGAGGCAGAGTTTCAGAGGCCTGAGCAACTAGAGCAGGGAAACTGACAGAAATGTGAAGTAGTCTCTGTGGGGGTGAGATAATGAACTAGCTAGAGCTAGAGCTTTTTGGAGAGGCACTGGGGCTCTTGGCTGCTGTCTAAGGGTGTGGGTTCTGGATCAGAGGTTCAGTTGAAGTTCATGAAAGCACAGGATGAATAGGCATCAGATCCACAGCAGATCCAGATTGGGAAACAGGAGGGTGATGGGCAGGCAGCAAGTCAAGAAGGCTATATCAACTGCGATGAGCTGAAGCCTCTGACACAGTCAGGAATTCTCACTTGCAGGTCTCTTGACACCTATATCAGTGGGACTGTCGCCATCAGATTACTAGGTGTCTACCTCTTCATGGGTGCAAGTGAGGAAGTTGTACTCTACCTTTGGTGTAGTTTCTCTCATAAGTTCCCAGGCCTGGTTTCTCTGATATGATTTTGCTATGTTAATGTATCTCTATAGTTGCAATGAACCCTGATAAATTTATGGGGTGACATCCCATTCTACTCCCAGTAATAAGTCATCTATTAGTCTATACTGTGTGGGTGGTACTGTACAGATGATGTCCATGACCTGCTCACCTTGGTACACAGTTAACCTCCATCCTCATAATGGAATCTCTCAGGACAGGGCACAACCTGAAAAACTACTGTGGAGTAACTTAGAGTGGGCACAGCCTGATGTCAACAAGGCAGGAGCCACCATACCTGGTTAGCCATATTGTCTTTAGTGATTTCATTTCCCCCCTTTGTCTTCCTTTCTGATTTTTTTCTTGAGTTAAGAACTCACTCTGTAGCCCAGGCTGCCCTGCAACTTACTGTGTACCTCTGATTTGTGGATGGATTCCTGCTGGGATACACCTGGCCTGGCTCCAGAGAGTAGCACCTGGCTTTGATCCATCCTTTGTTTAGCAAACACCTTTTGTCTCGCTAGCCTCCCTATGTGAATCTTAGATAAGAGAGTCCCCAAAGGATCAAAGAACTATGCAAATCTTGACTCAAGAAACCCAGAAAACCACGGTACTTGAGAAATCAAGATATTTGCACTTGGCAAATGTCTGTGGGATCTCCTTTCTGATTGCTTTGAAGATACGGAAATTGACTGTCTGATCTGTAAGAATAAAGATGCCCTAGGCAAAGGGAAAGTGCTTCAGTCCTTCGAGGCTGGATCCCCCTGCAGCCATGTAAGGCTAGATTCATTCTTAAGATGCCTGAGTCTTCTTTCTATGGATCTGCTTGAACCCACACACTCGTGCCGCGACCACACGTGACACTGATTGGCCTCAAATTCATGACAATCCTCAGGCCTTAACATCTCAAGTGCTGAGATTAGAGGTGTGACTCACCACATCTGGCTCTTTAGCCATTTTCAAGTGGACAGTTAGTACTTTTAAATGTATGCATACCAGAATTTTGTGCTCTATTGGCACTAATAAGAGAAGCTGTGTGAAGCCATCCAGAGCTAAAAGCTGTTATTTTGTTATGGCTTTCATGGGGTCATGATGAATACTAACTGTTGGACAAATTAAACATCAAAATATCTGGACAGTGTGAGAGACTGGCTTGGATGTCTACTACTTTGCTACCAGTAGCAATGATTTCTGGAAGAACTTGGTCCTCAATAGGGGTGTAGCTAAGTAAATGGAATTCCTATTGTCCAATCCTTGCCAAGACAGCCTATCCTCTGAGCACCACAAGACCATGCTTGAATGGCAGCAGAAGTTTGATTCAGATGAGCATCTACTCCTTCCCTTTTCCTACGTGAACTCCATTCTCTGATCAGCAGTTAACTCCAAAATCACTAAGTTTCTGCAAGAATTGATCTTTGCTCTTGTTCTAAGGCTAGTGGTGCTTAGCCACTCTTTTCTAATTGAAACATTCCCTCTGAGGAGGCTAACAAAAGTCAAAAGGCTCAGGAAGGTCATAAAACTTACAAGGCTCAGAAAGGTCATGAAACTTATAAGACATGGATAGCAAGCTTAAGCTCACAAAGCATACAAGACTCAGGAAGATAATTCTTGTTAGGGCCTTTGGGTGATGCAGCTGCCTATGTTTTGTAGCTGGAAGTTTTCCTGTGTCCCACCCAGCCCTGGAGTCCCACAGCCACTTATAAAATAATCACTCAGAGGCTTAATATTATTTATAAACTGTATGGCCTATGGCAGGTTACTTGCTAGCTAGCTCTTACATCTTAAATTAACCCATTTCTATTAATCTATGTTTTGCCATGTGGCTGTGGCATTACCAGTCTGCTGGCATCTTGTTGCTCCTTAGGCAGCCAGCTCACATTTCCCCTTACTCTCTTTTCTCTTTTCACTATCTCTCTTGGATTTTCCCATCTGGCTCCATCCTGCCCTGCCATAGGCCAATGCAGCTTTATTTATCAACCAATCAGAACAATACATATTCACAGCATACAGAAGGACATCCCACAGCAATGTTTTTATCTTTTTGTGTGGTGTGTGTGTTTATGTGCATGAGTGTGTATGTTTGTTTGTGTAAGTGCATGCATGCAATGGCTTGTGTGTGGAAATCAGAGGACAACCTCAAGTGTTGCCTCCCACCTTGTTTGAAGTAGGATTTTCTTTTGTTCACCTTTCTGTATACCAGGCTATTCCTTGAGCTACAAGAGATTCTTCTTCCCCTGCCTCCCATCTCACTGAGGAACACTGGGATTTATACACTCACATTACCATGTATGGCTTTGCTTGAGTTCTGAAGGTGTGAACTGAGGTTTTATACACTTATCTATCTCCCCAATTCTTTTTGGTTTCAGATGTTAGTTTTATTTATATGAATGTCTGTGTGTGTGTGTGTGTGTGTGTGTGTGTGTGTGTAGACATGTGGGTGTCTGATGATATCAGATCCTTTGAATCTGGAGTTAGAGACAGTTGTGAACTGCTTGCCATGAGTGCTGGGAACTCAACTCAGGTCCACTGGAAGAGCAGCAAGTGCTCTTAACCACTGAGCCATATCTCCAGCCTTCCTTAATTCTTACATCCACATTTTATGCAATTAGTTTCTAAATCAGTTTTAACATGTTGTAGAATTGAAACCTTTTTCCTATTAAACAACCTCCTATATTTTTGCCCTTAGTCCCTGGCAAGTAACTCCTATTATATTTTCTGTCTTTAAAAACATCATTATTCCATGGACCTTGAGTAAGTGCTAACATGAAGTATGTGTATTTTTATGACAGGCTTAATTCATTTAGCATACTTTTAAAAGGCTCAACCATGTTATAATCATTTGTTTATTTATTTATTTATAGCTAGAGTTTGAAACATGGATCTCACAGCTACTAATAAGCAAATCTATCACTGACTTAAACCCTCAACCTTCTTGTTGTCATTTTATTTCTAATTTTTTCTTATATTTTCTAAAATTTGCACACCTCCATGCACAACTTGAAAATAGTCTTAAAATGCATATAAAGATAGGGCCACATCAGGCCAGATGGCTTTGAAGGCTTTATTCAGGCTCGTGGAATTTATAGTCAGTGTAATGAAAATGTCTTCAAGCTTCTGAGTGGTGAAGATGATGCTTCAGAATGTATTTAGAGAGGAAGAAGGCTGTCTACCTATGTGTAGTCTTGAGAATGTCTGGGAGTCTACTTTCTACAACGAAGTCCTAGGAAATGGCATGTGTAGTGGCTCAAGGAAAAGATGCTTCCTGCGCAAGCTATATTCAGAGAAGCAGGTGATCCTTAAGCATGCTATAGAAATGAGTTTACAGTTCTTGGTGATGGCTTGACTTTAGAGCATGAGAGAGATATCCAAGGTGGTTTGAAGGATTTGGACTTGGATAATAGATAGTGTGGGCAGCTGTGACAATCAATGAAACTTATGTGGAACCCAGGTCTGGCATTTGGCTATGAGACATTGAGGAGTGACTCGAAGAGGAGGAAGCAGAGCCTAGACACCCATTTAATAAGTTTGGTCATGAAAAGGAGGGAGATATAACAGAAGAGCTGAGATGGAGAAGTGAAGTCAAAAGAGGGTTTTCTAGTTTAAAAGTGGAAGATGTTAAAAATAGATGGGATACTTCCCAAATTGATCTGCAGATTCCACTCAATCCTATTAAAATTGTAGCAGTCTTCTTTTGTAGAAATTAGGATGCTCTTAAAATTCACATGGAAACTCAAAGGACCCAAAATAGCCATTCAGACTTGCCAAACAAGAGAGCAGTTAGTGGATTCCAAGTTCCCAGTTTCAAAACTTACTATAACAGTAATGAAGACAGAATCCCCCTGGGTAGGAGAAGAATGTGTAGGATTAGGATTCTGGAGAAAGGAATGGGCCAGGGATAGGCTGGGCCACTGTCATTGCCTTTCTCCCTCTGCAGTGTTTGGCCAGGTGGAAAGATGAAAATCTTCATGGGGTGTGGCAAATGCAGCCTAGGATTCTACATGCAGGCCTGCTTCTGAACAGAGAAGGGATGCCTGTGGCTAACGCTGGACCTCATGGAGTGATTGCTTTGCTTTTTCTTGCCTCTGAGGCTGTGTGAGTTCTATTGGGCTCTCTGTGTGGACTACATTGGGTTCTGTCCAGGCTGGCTCATGGGGGCCGTAATGTAACCCAGGGTTTGTGTAAGCACATTTGTACTGCTTAATGAGTTGTCTTATAGTGAGAGTCTCCTGCTACTAGCTTGAGGCACAATGAAGAAAAACAACCTTATTTATTTATTCATTTATTTAGTATGTGGGACAATGTTTGTATGTGTAGGCGGACAATGCACATACATGTGAAATGCCCATGTATGTGAAGGCCAGTGGTCAACCTTGGCTTTCATTCCTCAGGAACCATCCACACCACACTCCTCTTTTTAGCCAGGGTCTCTAGCTGGCCTGAAATTCACCCAAGTAGATTAGACAGGTTGGACACTGAGCCCAGAAATGTCCCCATCCCCTGATTCTTGCTACTGACTGAGCCATCTTCCCAGCTGCACCCTGGACTTAGTGATCTCTGAGGTTTCTCTTTCCTCTGCCAGACTCTGACTTGGAAATGTTTATTTAAGAAGCACAGACCTGCTGGGCAGTGGTGGCGCACGCCTTTAATCCCAGCACTTGGGAGGCAGAGGCAGGCGGATCTCGTGAGTTCGAGGCCAGCCTGGGCTACCAAGTGAGTTCCAGGAAAGGTGCCAAAGCTACACAGAGAAACCCTGTCTCGAAAAACTAAAAATAAAAAAGAAGCACAGACCAGACGCAACTTCCCACTCCCCCTAAGAAATTACACAGAAAGCCACTGCTGTTTATGCCAGCTGTGGGAGAAGGAAATGCCACATGCATTGTTATTAGTTTAGAGGCTATAGTTTAGGAGAGCTTGAAGATGGCCTTGTCTGAAAAGCTGGCATTCTCATGCATTGATTTCCCAGCCTTATGTCAGAACAGCAGAATCTAAATGTTCATCAGGCAGGAATGAATTTAGATGAGAACATGGCTTTGTTGTCTCTGAATGTACTAGGCTTTTGAACATTTGAGCATAACGCTCCTGTAAGTTATTTACTTATATATGTCTGTGGGTCTTCTATTTACTAGTCAGTTTAGTTGACTCTACTTAATACCAGATATGGTAATAAAGGTAGTTAATATCTGAGATTCCTGTGTGTCAGATAGTTTAATAAATTCTTTATATACAATGACCAGTTAGTCCTCATACCAGCCCACTCAAGTAGGCTCTCTGTTGTCATATCCATTTTACAGATGAGAAAACTGAGGCCTTGAGTTCTTAAATCTTTTATTAGTATTTTTTGTGGCATGTATGTATGTGTGTTCATGTATATGTGCATGTATGTGTGAGCATATGTGTGAGTGTATAGGCCAGAGGTTGGTGTTGGTGTCTTGCTCAATAGTTCTCTACCTTGTTATTTGAGAGAGTCTCTCACTGAAGGGAGTTTGCTGATTGGATAGACTGGATGGCCAGCAAACCCCATGGATCTTCCTTTCTTCAGCTCCCCAACTCTGGGATTACAGGTTTATGCTGCTGTGCTTGGCTTTTTATGCATGCTGAAGCCAGGTCTTCATGATCCCACAGCTACCCATAGTGGTGAGTAGGAGACATGGATCTGCATCTGGACTGTTTGCCTCCAAAGCACATCATCAGTACCAATAAGTTCAGGTGTTGCCTCAAAACAGCCTTGTCTCCATGGCTCAGCAGTGGTTTCACCTTCCACAAAGCACTTGGGAGTTGGCACTGCAGCCCCAAGAGCAGCATAACTCATGCCATAGGACTGTGACAACACCTCAAATGTCCTGACATCTCATGGCAGAGCCTGCTTGTGCTTATAGTTTTATTTCCATCATTGTATTCCACCTTCTGCAGAAGGACAGTCAATGTGGTATGACACCATCATTTGACATACAGGGAAAAGGTCACCTGTGTGGGATCAAGTGGTTTCTTGTGGACATCTCATATTTTCTAGTTCAGGGGCCATTTCCACTTCTGCTACCTAGTTATTATTTTTTAATTTGTTTATTTTATGTGTAAGGATGTTTTGACTTATGTAAGTACACCACATTCATGCCTGGTGTCTGAAGAGGACCTTGGAACTGGAGTTTCAGACTGCTGTGAGCCATCATGTGGGTGCTGAGAACTGAACCTGGGTCATCTGCAAAAGCAGCTCTTAGCTGCTGAGCCTTCTCTCCAGTCCACATGCTGTCTAATTACTAACCACTGTGGCCAGTGGGCTCTCACTTGCAAGAAAGGGAGATGGTCTCTGGGGTCCTGGGATAGTACCTGTAGGTAGCTATCCCACTCGTCTTTGTTGAGATATAAATTACAAAACATAAAATCCACCATTTCAACACCTATACTTCAGTGTTTTCAATAGACTCACTAGGCAGTGCAGTCATCCATCTGGTGCCAGAAAATTTCTGCTACCCTAAAATGAAGCCTCATGCTCATTTGCAGTGTAGTCCCTTCACCTCCAGCCCCAGGCACCCACTCCACTTGTCTTTTGCTCTCAGCTCTGACTTCCATGCAGGAGGTTCTTTTTGTGGGCGTTCAATGCACATTTGTGATTTCCTTAGTGAATGAATATCCATCGTAGACATTTTGTTTTCTGTGTAGAAAGGAAGAATGAGACTCTCCTTTTAAAATCACACACCCATCAGTGAAGTGACTTTTACAATTTGTACAAATCCTTCCCTGACACTAGAAATCAAACAGCCTGCTATATATATAGGACACTTAGATGCTTCCTGGAAATATACAAAAAGACCTTCAGCCCTGGCACCTGCAACTGAAGGATGCCATGTTTACCAGTGTTCCCCTTCCCTAGCGGGAAGTGGAGCATGGGGTGCTCTGTGCATACTTGAAATCATCTGGCAGCTCCAATCCTCAGCGGTCACTGCAGTTGGACTGCCAGGTGCTGACTCCTGGCTTCTAGTGAATCACTGCCTTCCTGTCATTATTGTCCTGTCTGAGAGTGATTTAAATTTATTCATGAAACTAGTTGGAGCTCAGGTGGTGATGGTGAAATGCATTTAGTAATCAGAATAAGAGGCAAGCTATTTTCACATTCCTTTGCAACACTGCAATGCCTAACTAACCCAGAGGCTATTAATTGCTCAGCATGCTTTGAGGTGGAGAAACATACATTTGTCAAGATAATGTGTTTAGATCTGGATTGAGTAACATGAATTAAAATGCTGCAAACATTTCAGGTAAATTGGATACTAGCATTCTTGGTTTGTTCTGGCCTTCTGCAATATGGGGTCTGGAGAAGGTACTTACTTGTTTGCACCAGAAACATTTGGGAGTTTGATCATACATGCTAGTAGGTTTGTCTTATGGATTTCCCACGAGCATTTTCGTGAATGTTCCCATGGAAAGCACAGAAGTGTGAATTGGTTTTAATGACCTACAGCCTTTCCTTTTGTTAGTTGTGGCCCCAGTGGCCCTCTGCCCAGGGAGCTGGGGACACAAATCATTGCTAGCAGCTGCACAGGTGAGGCCTTTATTGTTTGATGGTGAGCATCCATTTTATATGCTTCATTTCAGGTTTAATCAAGTTGGCCCCATGTTTTGGGGTCAGGTTTATTCTTTTTCTAAAATTGTGTATGGATGTGTATAGGTATGTGAGTATTCGTGTGTGGATGCCTGTGAAAATGTATACATGTGTGGAGGTCAGAGGTCAACTTCAGGTGTCATTCCACAGAAGCCACACACCGTGTTTTCTGAGACAGGGTCTCTGGCAGCGACCTGAAGTTTACCAATTAGGCTAGGCTGGCTGGCCAGCAGGCTCCGGGGATCCACCTGTTTCTGCCTCTCTAGCACTGAAGTTAAGCATGTACCACAATGCCTAGCCTTTTTTGTGGGATCTGGAAAGTTAAACTCAGCTTTTCATGCTTGCATAGCAAACACTTTGTTGACTGAGCCAGCTTCTTAGCTCTCCAAATCTGTTCTTATTCCTTGAGCCCAAGTGATCAAGAAGCTATGCCATAGGCAAAATGGCTAGCACATGATTTGGTCCCTGAGGTCTGATTCTGATTCTTCTCATAGTTGTTAGTATTTTGTTTTGCATTTTGCAGTGCTGTGGTTACTGTGCGAGAAAAGGTCACGAGGCACGACAAAACCCAGTATCAGAGCTTTATTAGAAAGTGGGGGGGAGAAGAGAGAGAGAGAGAGACAGAGAGAGAGAGACAGAGAGAGTATGCGCGGCCACACATGGAGAGAGAGAGAGGAAGAGAGAGACAAGGAGAGGGAGGAAGAGGCGGGATTTCCCTTTGCACAAGCGCAAAGTGCGAATGTGAAGTTACTTAGCTGGGGAGTAGCCAGGAATTCCAACATTCCAGACTCTTTGCTTATTATAAAAAAGGCAGGTGAACAGGAATGGGGGTGCCGTGTCTCCCAAGAACTGCTTCCAGCTGACTTGATGGGTGTTGGAGTTCTCGGGGGTTAGGGAAAGGGGCTTCTGAAGTAGCCAGGGTGTCCTGGGATGGTGGGTTGTTCTCTGCTGCTTTGGACTTGTCCATCTTTCTCCGCTTGGGAGTCTGGCTGCTTGTGTCTAAGAGAGCGCTGGTGAGACAGAGAAAAGCTTTAGAAAAAAAGTTTTTTACCTTTAGGGGTGGTCCCCAGGGTGAGGGAGGGGCCCCAGGGTGAAAAAAAGTTTGGGTTATACTTAATTTTGAAGCAGATCCATCTTGTCCAGATGAATCAGATGAATTCAAACTGGTTTCTTGAGCTTAAAGAAATTTTTTAAACATATTAAGAAGCAGCCCAGACCCTCTTTGGTCTGTGATGTAAATACCTTTGGACTGGTACTGTTTCTTACTGCCTGGATGTATGCTTGATGGCTCTTGTCCTTCAGCTCTATGGTGATGGACCCGGTAACAATTAACTGAGAAGTTAATTAGGAGAGGGAACCAGAAAGGAAAAGCTTGTGGGTTGGTACCTCGTTCTTGTGGAATTGGTCCTCTAGAACTTGAGAGACACTGTGTATGAGGAAGAGAAGAGGCCCTGCTGACAGGTCTGGAATAAGGCACATGGGGGGAGCAAAATGAAGCTCCTATCTTGGCTAGAAAATCTCTTCCCACTAGGGGCACAGGGCAGGTTGGCACAACTGAAAATGTGTGGGTGAGAGGGATATCCCTAAAAATACAGTTAAGTGGTGGGGTCTGGTGAGGTGGGTAAAGCTGTTCCCCTATCTGGCAATAGGGAAATAAGGAGAGGTGAACCCCAACTCTAAGACTCCTCCAGGACTGAGTAAGTGNCTCCAGCATCCAAAGGGAAGGAGATGGATTGGCCCATGCTGTAATGGCTATCTCAGGCTCCNTGTGAGTCCATGGCCAAAGCCTAGGAGATTCTGGTCTGATGCTCCCATGCTGCGAGGTGCACAAGGGCAGTCAGTGTCTCTTGGTGGCACTTAGGACAAGGCCAGTTTGGTCCACATGGGGGCAGGGCAGGCACAAAGCTCAGTGGCCTTTTCTGCCACTTAAAACAGGGACCTGGAAGCCTTTAGTCAGCCGCCAGTCAGATGGCATGTTCCAGCATTTGGCAGTGTTGTTTTCAGGCTTTGTCATTTTTCCCATGGTACCTTGAATGCCATGGCTGAGACTCTGCCTGTGGATGTGAGAGGGGCACTCTCTCCAAGATGGTTAAGTCAGCCCTGATGCCGGGAACTCTGCGAATGTGAAGTTACTTAGCTGGGGAGTGGCCAGGAATTCCAACAATAGTGAGCTTTACTTTCACTTTGATTACATCAAGATTGATCAAGTCTGTTTCTTTTTGATGTGTAGTTTGGCACCCTTGGAGTTGTGTAAATGCAGATACTAGCACAGATGAGAGGCAAGTGAGTGGCATCATGGCTTTCATGGACACATTTAAGTATAGAGTAGGTTTTATGGAACCTCCTTTAAAGCAGACAAATCGAAAAGTTGAGATGGTACATCTGTGCTTTACCAGACTAAGATGTCTCTGGTGTTCTTTCTTCTTCACATCTACAGAAAATGGTCATGATTTCAAAATGTTAAAATGGAAGCAGTTCAGATATTTATTCAGTTAGGATTTATACTGGCTTTTCCCCCCAGCAAACCTAGAAACTTCTTACATTTACAAAACAGAGAGCAAGGGGTATGGCTGTCACTAGCCACTAGAGAGAAGATGATCTCTGCTTAAGTCCCAACATTACTTCTGAAATCTTTGGCTTAGAGGTAGCCCAGCAGCCTCTGAAGTTCTTAACGAACTAGCAGACAGGAGACACATGTAGAGGTGAATTTGCCTTTAGTCTAAACCTCAAATGGACTGTCACCAAATCATAGCCAGAACTATGCATTAGTAATTGAGGAAGGGGCAGACTGGAATTGGAGAAAGCCCTCACCTAAACATTTGTTGAATTTTCACTTATTTTATTTTATGTAGTGGGTGGCTGCCATGTTGGACAGGGCATGCCTGTAGAAAATGCTCATAAGCACTTACCTGGAAGAGGGTAGACCAAATTGAAGTGGACAGAAACAACTGAAGCAGGAGTGATGAATTAATCAAACCCATATGTAAGGCTCCTTAAGGGCCCATCAGTAGTCTCTCTGGGATCACATATTTCCATCACATCTTTGGCAGGTGCTGGTATACAGCCAGCTCATGACATCATTGGCTAACAAGGTCCTACTTTGCCTTTACAACCTTCATTAAAATGCAGCCTTGGCTTCCCACACCACTCTTGGTAAGTCAGGTTGCAATGGAGGTCAAGTTTTTGTTCTACCCCCAAAGGAAACTGTGATAGAGGACAGACCCTGGCTATGTGGGTGTATTTGGATAGAAATAGCACTTTATTCAGTAGATCCTCTCAAGGACACACACAAGTTCACAGGAAACATTTCCAAAATTCTTCCCTATCAAAGAAGACAGCTGCAGACTCCTGTCATCAGCTCACAGCATGGTTTTCCCATTAAAATTCTTAGTGGCCTTCTGCAGTGGATGAGGTAACTTTTCTACTGAATGTTGGAACAGTGGCCCCTCAGATTCCAGGGCTAAGGACTTGTGAACTGGGCCTAAGATGAATCAGCTGCTTCCTAAAGTGTATTGTTGGTGCCAGAGGAAGAGCCTATGGGATGCTTGCCAGCATCTCAGACTTAAGTTAGAGCATGGAAGAGCAGCACCTGTGTGACACCCTTTGCAATGTGTGGTCTATTGTGAGGACATCTGTGCCTGTTTGGGTTTTAATTGTAGGTGTTTGTTGTTTTGTGGTGCTGAAGATGGCACCCAGGGCTTCATGCATATTCCTCAAGGGGCTTAGTATTGGACTACACTCTTACCCTAGTTGTAGGTTTTGAAGAAGTCTTAATAGTTCAGGATTGAGCTTGAGGGTGACTGTTTCATCCATAGATTGGTTGGGTCTGTTGAGTCCAAAGTCAATAGGGGATTAATTAATAAATACTACAAAGTTGTGTCATATTGCTTTTAACCCTTTCCCTAATGACACGTGGCCGGATACGTCAGGAGCTAGCAGGGGAATAGCCAGTTCTACATGTTATTAGCTCAATATGCTATTGTGGACTGTGTACTTTTGTTTTTCTTAGGTGGGAATGTAGGGGAAGAGTATTGAAAGAAGACCTAATGTAATGATAGGCTTATGGTTTGGGAAACACTGATACAGAACCTTGAATTAGTGTAAGAAAAATTCACAGACATAATTACATTTTTTTAAAAAACCAAGGAAGCAGTAACCTGGAAAGGAAATAGTTTCTTCCTCTTGACCCCTGTTCTCAATTCCTTAGACATAATCTGTATTAGCAGCTTCTCTGTGTGAACTTCTAGAACATTTTTATGCTTGTGGATTTAGATATACACACACAAATGGAAGAACATTTCTCTGTCTCTTGCTGTATTTCAGACCGTATCTTATGTCAGTCAGGCATTCCCCATTCTTTTCTAACACAGCAATGCAGTAACTCATTGTGTGAAAGAGCTGCCTTTCACACAGCTGTTCCTCTCTGCTGACCACTGTTTTGCCTATATTTGTTTTTGCTGTTGTAAGCAGAGTGACAATGGGTGTCTTTGTATGCTCTTCTTTATGTCCATGTTACAAGTATTTTTCTCTAATACACACTTAGAAGTGGCATTGTTAAGTTGGAAAATGCACATATAAAATTTTTAGATGTTGAAATAACTACAGACTTCCAGAAAATTTGCAAGTACGGTATTGTAACACGAATTCCTAAATGGTCTTATTAATAATGAACCTGGAACCAGATATTGGGGTAAATGCTGAAAGATCAGAGAGACAAAGGAACAAGCCACTGACACATCTTACCTCTAGGACTCTTCAGCCTGAAAAGCCTCCATCTGAAAGGGACACTCCTGTTGAAAAGCCCTTAGTTTCTCTCTCTCCTCATGTCTTATATACCTTTCTCCACTCAGCCTTCCTAGTGCTGGGATTAATGGCTTGTGTGATTCCAAAGTACTGGGATCAAAGCCGCCACTGCCTGGCTCTGTTTCTCTCCTAGACTGAGTCAATCTCATGTAGTCCAGGGTGGCTTTGAACTCACAGAGATCCAGACCAATCTCTGCCTCCTGAGTGCTCGGATTAAAGGCGTGTGCCACCAATGCCTGGGATCTCTGCTTCCCAAGTGCTAGGATTAAAGGTGTGTGCCACCACTACCTGGCATCTATGTTTAATCTAGTGGCTTGTTCTGTCCTCTGATCTTCAGGCAAAGTTTATTAGGGTACACAATATATCACCACATAATATGAAGACTTTGATCCCCCACCTCAAATCTCTTTAGTGTACATTGTTTACCTGATGCATTAGCTGCTCCAATCTCAGCACACTGGAGCAAGCCAGGGCATGTCATTATGCCAGCATCTAAGTCAGGAAACCAGCCTAACCTTGGTCACATTACTACTGCCTAATAGTCAGACCCCCATTCAAGTTTCAACAGCTGCCCGAATAATGTCTCAGTTCTGTCTCACTTTCTGTGTGTTTTACTCTCATACATGTGTTTCTCCAAATATTTTTCCTGACCTATTTCTGGATCAGTTTTAGATATTGTACCTATGATCTCTCCATATATCAACATGCATCTGCTGTAAACCAGGACATCTTGTTCCTGACAACAACAGTATTTCCATTAAGATCAGGCAGTTGGATGAGAACCTGCATTCCCATCTGGTCCACAGACCTCATTCACTTTCTCTGATAGTTCCAATAATGGCCTTTGCAGGTTAGAATCCAATCAAGGAGTACCTATTGGATTTAGTGTTATCATTTCTGTAACCTCAGGACATAAATCTCTGACTACTTTTTCAGTGCTGAGAGCACTTGCCTTTGGGTATTTTTGTCTATTTTATGGATGATTTTTCACTGATTGTACACATCCCTAAACCAAAGTTCATAATTTTCTTAACATGTTCCCTGACCTTTCTTTCCCCTCTAGTGTCTTTCATGGGTTTGATTGAGTTTCATTGTTTATGTTGTTTTTTATTTTTTCTTTAACAATTTTGAGGTTATATATCTTTATTCAACAATTACTCAGTTTTTTGCTGTAGGAAAATGGTTTTTTAAATAAAATTTTGGAACAATTTGATTTGAAAAAAATTACAAAGCAGCAGAGAATAGGTATATACACTATACCTATTTTCCCATCATTATCATTTACATTAGCTTTGTCTCAAGTAAAACACTTGGGTTAATACTCTATTATTAACCAATATCTATATGTTATCAGCTTTCCCTGGTTACTGTTTAGGAGCCCAGGGAGCTCCCCATTGTGCTGCAGAGCTCATGTTTTTATCTGAAGTCATCGTCCCCATAGCCTTCACAAGCAGGGATACTTTCTCAAACTCTCCTTGGTCTCCATGATCTTATCAGTTGAGAAGGGGGCCCAGCTGGATGTTTTGTATAATTGCAAATTGGGATTTGTCTGTTGTTTTTCTCATATTTATACTGAGAATATGTGAGTGTGAGAAGATCATTAGAAGTAAAGCACCCTTTTGTTTCTGATGGTTTGGTTGCTTTTAAAGATGGTCTCACCATACCAGGCATGGTGGCACACACCTTTTAGGCCCAGTGCTTAGGAGGCAAAGGCAGGAAGTTCTGTATAAATATACATAATTATACATAACTAGTACCAGACCTAGAACCCATGACACTCAGTAACTATCAAACTCAGTAGGACACAGAGATAGATATATGGGTCCACTTCAAAGGACAGCTTCTCTTAGGAATAGCATAAGAGTGCAGATGCCTCTGACATATCAATTTCAGTTTCCAGGCTGTATTAATTTATATTCCTTCCAACAGTATATACAGATTCCCCCTTCTCTATATACTCTCCAACACCTCTTGTCAGTCATTTTTCTGACAATTATTATTTATCAGTTAGAGTAAATTTTACCTGGGGGAAAAACATAGAAGCTGAGCCATGTTTGGCACACATAAGTCCTTCCTTTCCTTTTCATCGACAGAATCTTGCTATGTAGCATAGGCAGCCTCTGGATGGTGATCTTCATGCTTCTACCTCCTGAGTACTAGGATTAAAGGTGTACACCACCGTGTCTAGCTTCATTGTTCTTTTAACTTGCATTTCCCCAAAGATTAGAGTTTTACATTATCTTTTTATTTATCTGTTGACCATAAATATCATTTCTTTGGGGGAAATGTCTCTTATCCATTTTTAACTAGTTTACTCTCTTGATACTGACTTGTGGGTTCTTTGTACATTTTAGAAATTGGCTATTGTGAGATTAGGGTTGTCTCTTAATTGCACTGATTGTTTCCTTAGCTATGCTGAAGCAATTTAGTTTGACGCAACCCTGTTAGTCTACTTTTGTTTGTATTTGTTTTTGTGGTGCCAGGAATTGAACCTAGGGCTTCATACATGCTAAGGAAGCACTTAACCTTTAAGCTACATCCCACCCTTGCATTTGGCTTTTTTGCTTATGCTTTTGGAATGCTCTTCAGGAAACTATCAGTTGGACCACTGCCCACTACTTCTTTCAGTAGGTCTACAGGTTTGGGTATAGCATTTAATAGACTTAAAATTAATTTTGACTTGGTTACCGAACTGGAATAAAGGTCTAATTTTATTCTTTTGTGTTTTCCCACCAGCATTTCCTGAAGACACTACCCTTAACCCTTTGTACATTCTCAAAAAGCAACTGTCTGTAAGGGTTACATTTGAGCTTATTTTTGGGTTTTCTATTTTATGCCACTATTGTTCTGTTTTTATTTCTGACAGATTTGTAGCATACAGATTGAGTATCCCTTACATAGCTTTTAGATAATTTTGGATTTCTGATTTTTATATTATACTTACTCAAACTGTAGCTTGAAATCAGGGGTATGATGCCTTTATGTTGTCAATGTCTGGCACTCTCACTTTCCAGACTGGCCTCACAGGGCTTTCTCTTATTCTAAACTGTGTCTCAGAATGTTTGTTTAAAATCTAGACTCAGACTTGAGAGATGGCTTAGTCATTAAGAGTTTGGTTCCCAGCATCCATGGTAGGCAGCTAGCAACCATCTGTAACCCATCTCCAGGGGATCTGACACTCTGACACCCACTTCTGGCCTCCAAGAGCATACATACATACA
>LZPO01116979.1:380466-390827 GCA_001675575.1 Neotoma lepida
CCCCCATTCCCTCCTACAAGAAGATAAGGCCTCCCATGGGGAGGTATATTTAGTAGAGGCAGGTCCAAGCCCCTCCCCCTGCCTCAAAGCTGTGTGAGGTGTCCCATCATAGGTAGTGGGCACCAAAAAGCCTGTTCATGAACCAAGGATGGATTCTCATCCTACTGCCAGGGGGCCCCTTAAGCAGATCAAGCTACACAACTGTCTCACTATGTAGAGAGCTTAGCCCACTCCCATGGAGGCTCCACAGCTGTTGGTCTAAATTTCATGAGTTCCAACTAGTTTGGGTTAGTCGTCTCTGCAGGTTTCCCCATCATGATCTTGATGCCCTTGCTCATAGCATTCCTCTTCTCTCTCTTTGACTGGACACTGGGAGTTCAGCCTGGTGTTTAGCTGTGGATGTCTGCATCTGTTTCCATCAGTTACTGGATGAAGGCTCTATGATGACAGTTAAGATATTCACCAATCTGATTACTGGGGTAAGCCAGTTCAGTTCAGGCACCCTCTCCACTATTGCTAGTAGTGTAAGCTGGGGTCATCCTTGGGGATTCCTGGCAACTTCCCTAGCACCCAGTTTCTCTCTATCCCCATGATGTCTCCCTCTATTATGGTATCTCTTTCATTGCTCTCCCACTCTATCACTGTTCCATCTCGACCATCCTGTTCCCTTATGATCTCATCCTCCATTCCCTACCCTCCATTGCCTCTCCCTCAGCCCTAGTTTACTCATGGAGATCTCATCTATTTCCCCTTCCCAGGGTGATCCATGCATCCCTCTTAGGGTCTTCCTTGTTAGTTAGTTTCTCTGGAGCTGTGGGTTGTAGTCTGATTATCCCATGCTTTACATCTAGTATCCACTTATGAGTGAGTACACACCATGTTTGTCCTTCTGAGTCTGGGTTACCTCACTCAGGATGATATTTTCTAGTTCCATCCATTTGCCTGCAAATTTCATAAGGTCATTTTTTTCTCTGCTGAGTAGTACTCCATTGTGTATATGTACCACATTTTCTTAATCCATTCTTTGGTTGAGGGGCATCTAGGTTGTTTCCACATTCTGGCTATTATGAATAATGCTGCGATGAACATAGTTGAGCATGTGCCCTTGTGGTGTGATTGATCATTCCTTGGGTATATGCCCAAGTGTAGTGGGCAGCAGTTCCAGCTATGACTTTTTTTTTGTCATTGAGAGAATAGCATGTAACAGCACACAGGTAAAGCCACATGGAACACGTGGTGACATAGATTATAAAATGGGTTAATTTAAGATGTAGGAGCTAGCTAGCTAGAAGCCTGCCATGGCCATGGCTTGAAAAATGATATGAGCCTCTGTGTGATTACGTGGGTCTAAGTGGCTGTGGGAGACGAGCGGGACCTGACAAACTTTCATCTACACCCAAGAGTGGTATAGCTGGGTCTTGAGGAAGATTAATTCCAAATTTTCTGAGAAACCGCCATACTGATTTCCAAAGTGGCTGTACAAGTTTGCACTCCCACCAACTCCCCTTGCTCCACATCCTCTCCAACATAAGCTGTCTTCAGTGTTTTTGATCTTAGCCATTCTGAGAGGTGTAAGATGGTATCTCAGAGTCATTTTGATCTGCATTTCCCTGACGACTAAGGATGTTGAACAATTCCTTAAATATCTTTTAGTCATTTGAGATTCTTCTGTTGAGAATTCTCTGTTTAGCTCTGTAGCCCATTTTTAATTGGAGTGTTCATTATTTTGATGTCTAGTTTCTTGAGTTATTTATATAATTTGGAGATCAGCCCTCTGTCAGATGTGGGGTTGGTGAAGATCTTTTCCCATTCTGTGTGCTGTCGTTTTGTCTTATTTACTGAGTCCCTTGCCTTACAGAAGCTTCTCATTTTCTGGAGGTCCCATTTACTAATTGTTGCTCTCAGTGTCTGTGTTACTGGTGATTTAGGAAGTGGTCGTCTGTGCCAATGTGGTCAAGACTACTTCCTACTTTCTCTTCTATCAGATTCGGTGTAACTGGTTTTATATTGAGGTCTTTGATCCACTTGGACTTGAGTTTTGTGCATGGTGATAGATATGGATCTATTTGCAATCTTCTACATGTTGACATCCAGTTATGTCAGCACCATTTGCTGAAGATGTTATCTTTTTTCCATTGTGCAGTATTGGCTTCTTTGTCAAAAATCAGGTGCTCATACATGTGCAGATTAATGTCAGGGTCTTCAATTCGATTCCATGTCGGTTTTTATGCCAATACCAAGCTGTTTTTATTACTATAACTTTATAGTAGAGCTTGAAGTCAGGGATCGTGATGCCTCCAAAGGTAGCTTTATTGTACGGGATTGTTTCAGCTATCCTGGGTTTTTTATTTTCCATATGAAGTTGAGTATTGTTTTTTCCAAGTCTTGTATCCTCCCACATTACTGAAGGTGTTTTTCAGCTGTAGGAGTTCCCTGGTAGAATTTTTGAGGTCCCTTATGTATATTGTCATATCATCTGCAAATAGGGAAAGTTTGACTTCTTCCTTTCCAATTTGTATCCCCTTGATTTCCTTTTGTTGTCTTATTGCTCTAGCTAGAACTTCAAGTACTATATTGAATAAATATGGGGAGAGTAGACAGCCTTGTCTTGTTCCTGATTTTAGTGGAATTGCTTTGAGTTTCTCTCCATTTAATTTGATGTTGGCTGTCAGCTGTAAATTGCCTTTATTATGTTTAGGCATTTTCCATGTATTCCTGATCTCTCCATGACATTTATCATGAAGGGGTGTTGGATTTTGTCAAAGGCTTTTTCAGCATCTAATGAGATGATCGTGTGTTTTTTTTTCTTTCAGTTTGTTTATGTGGTGTATTACACTGACAGATTTTCATATGTTGAACCATCCTTGCATCTCTGGGATGAAGCCTACTTGATCATGGTGGATTTTTTTTATGTGTTCTTGGATTTGGTTTGCCAATATTTTATTGAGTATTTTCACAACAATGTTCATGAAGGAGATTGGTCTGTAATTCTCTTTCCTTGTTGCATCTTTGTGTGGTTTGGATATCAGAGTAACTGTAGCCTCATAAAAGGAATTTGATAATGTTCCTTCTGTTTCTATTCTGTGGAACAATTTAAAGAGTATTGATATTATCTCTTCTTTGAAAATCTGGTAGAATTCTGCGCTGAAACCATCTGGTCCTGGGCTTTTTTAGGTTAGGAGACTTTTAATGATTGTTTCTATTTCCTTAGGGGATATTGGTCTATTTAAATTGTTTATCTGGTCTTGATTTAACTTTGGTATGTGGTGCCTATTCAGAAAATTATCCATTTCTTTTAGATTTTCCAATTTTGTGGAGTACAGGTTTTTGAAGTATGATCTGATGGTTCTCTGGATTTCCTTGTAGTCTGTTGTTATGTCTCCCTTTTCATTTCTGATTTTGTTAATTTGGATGCTCTCTCTCTGCCTTTTGGTTAGTTTGGATAAGGGCTTGTCTATCTTGTTGATTTTCTCAAAGAACCAACTCTTTGTTTCATTGATTCTTTGTATCATTCTCTGTGTTTCTATTTTATTTCAGCTCTCAATTTGACTATTTCCTGTTACTTATTCCTCCTGGGTGAGTTTTCTTCTTTTTGTTCTAGAGCTTTTAAGTGTGCTGTTAAGTCCCGAGTGTGAGATTTCACCAACTTTTTTATTTGGACATTTAGTGCTATGAATTTTCCTCTTAGTACTGTTTTCATAGTGTCCCATAAGTTTGGGTATGTAGTACATTCATTTTCATTGAATTATAGGAAGTCTTTAATTTCTTTTTTTATTTCTTCCTTGACCCATTGGTGATTCAGTTGAACATTATTCAGTTTCCATGAGATTGTAGGCTTTCTGTAATTTTTGTTGTTGTTGAAATCTAACTTTAAGCCATGGTGATCTGATAGAATACAGGAGGTTATTCCATTTTTTTTTGTATCTGTTGAGATTTGCTTTGTGACCGAGTATGTGGTCGATTTTAGAGAAGGTTCCATGGGGTGCTGAGAAGAAGGTATATTCTTTTTTGTTAGGGTGGAATGTTCTGTAGATGTCTATTAAATCCATTTAGTCATAATGTCTGTTAGTTCCCTTATTACTCTGTTAAGTTTCAGTCTGGGAGATCTGTCCATTGGTGAGAGTGGGGTGTTGAAGTCTCCCACTATTAATGTGTGGGGTTTGATGTGTGATTGAAGATTTAGTATTGTTTCTTTTATATATGTCGGTGCCCTTGTATTTGTGACATAAATGTTCAGAATTGAGACTTTATCTTGGTGGATTTTTCCTGTGGTGAATATGTAATGTTCTTCTCAATCTCTTTTGATTGATTTTAGTTTGAAGTCTATTTTGTTAGATATTAGAATAACTACACCAGCTTGCTTCTTAAGTCCATTTGATTGGAAAGTCTTTTCCCTGCCTTTTTCTCTGAGGTAGTGTCTGTCTTTGAAGTTGAGGTATGTTTCTTGTTTGCAGCAGCAGGATGGATCTTGATTTTGAATTCCATTCTGTTAGCCTGTGTCTTTTTATAGGCAAATTGAATCCATAGATATTAAGGGATATTAATGACCAGTGATTGTTAATTCCTGTTATCTTTTGGTGGTAGAGTGTGTGTGATTCCCTTCTTTGGGATTTGCTGCTGTGGGGTTATCTATTGCGTTTTTTTCCATGGGTGCATTTGACTTCCTTAGGTTGGAGTTTTCCTTAGCTTTCTGTAGGGCTTGATTTGTGGATAGGTATTATTTAAATCTGGTTTTGTCTTGGAATGTCTAGTTCACTCCCTCTATGGTGATTAAGAGTTTTGCTGGATATGTTAGTCTGGGTTGGCATCCATGGTCTCTTAGTGTCTGCATTACATCTGTCCAGGACCTTCTGGCTTCCAAAGTCTCCATTGAGAAGTCATGTGTTATTCTGATGGGTCTGCCTNTATNAGTCACTTGGCCTTTTTCCTTTGCTGCTCTTAATATTCTTTCTTTATTCTGTATGTTTAGTGGGTTAATTATTATGTGGTGAGTAGATTTTTTGTTGGGGAGGTCTAGTCTATTTGGTGTTCTATAAGCTTCTTGTGTCTTCATAAGTATTTCCTTCTTTAAGTTGGGACAGTTTTCTTCTATGATTTTGTTGAATATATTTTCTGTGCCTTTGAGTTGGTATTCTTCTCATTCTTCTATCCCTATTATTCTTAGGTTTCGCCTTTTCCTGGTGTCCCAGATTTCCTGGACATTTTGTGTTATGACTTTTTTGGCTCTGACATTTTCTTTGACTGATGAATCTATTTCCTCTATTGTATCCTCTATGTCAGAGATTTCTCTTCCATCTCTTGTATTCTGTTGGTTATGCTTGCATTTGTAGTTCCTGTTCATTTACTCAGATTTTTCTGTTTCCAGCATTCCCTTGGTTTGTGTCTTCTTTATTGTTTCTATTTCACTTTTCAAGTCTTGAACTGTTTTCTTCACCTATTTAATTCCTTTTTCATGGTTTTCTTGGGATTTATTGATTTCTTCCAATTTTTTCTTCATCTCGTCCTCAATTTCTTTAAGGGAATTTTTAAAGGTCTCTATCATCTTCATGAAGTTATTTTTAAGGTCACTTTCTTCTGCTTCTTCTACATTGTGATGTTCAGGTCTTGCTGCTGTAGAAGGGCTAGGTTCTGTTGATGTCACACTGCTCTTTATGTTGTTGTATGTATTTTTGCACTGGCATCTACCCATCTCTTCCTCCAATAGGTGCAAGAGGTGCCTGTGTCTAAGTGAGCTGCTATTGGTCCTGTCTGTGCTTGCTGTGTCTTTGTCTCAAGGAGCTACTCTGGGTCCAATCTTAGCTCTTGGTCTAATTGGAGCTGGCAGATTCTGTATGTCAGGGAGCTGCTCTTTGTCCAATCCAAGCTGGCTGATTCTGTGGCTCAGGGAGCTGCTCTTGGTCTTATTAGGGCTCTTGGTCCAATCAGAGCTGGTGGATTCTATATCTCAGAAAGCCTCTCTTGTTCCAATGAGAACTAGCAGATTCCGTGTCTCAGGAAGTCACTGGGGTCACAGGGGGATGGTTGGGGTAGGGCGTTTGTCTTATAGATTGCAGGGTCCGATGGAGGCAGAGGTATAATCAAGTCCAATAGTTTGTATGCTTCTAGAACTAAGTCCAATTTTTTGGTATATATTGTCCATTGTATTTATTTAGTATTTGTTGCAACATCTCCTCTCTCATTTATAATTTTGAGTGATTATAGGAGAAATAAAGATTTTTAAATTTTGTTTACCTTTTTAAAAAAGCCTACTCAAGCTTTCCTTCCCTTCCTCTCCCCATTTCTTTGTATCCTTTTGTTCTAGGGAACAAATCTAGGACCTCAATGTAAATAAATGTATGCTTACTTCTGAGCTGTACCTCCAGCCCACCAATCTTAACTCTATTAAAGCTTCCTGTTGTTTTTCTTTTCTATAATTCTTTGTCCTTCCTGCTTTCTCCACATCCTGTTGCTCCTTCTGTGCTACTCCTTCCTTCTCTTCCCTCTTTTGAGACTAAGTCTTACTATCTTGGTAAGTAGTCCTAGGTGGTCTCCAATGCAAGGTCCTCCCACCTCAGCTTCCTGAGTACTGGGCATGTGCCATTTTGCCTAGCCTTTCCATCTTTTTAACCATTTTTTCTCTTATGGGTCATGGTTCTGTTGTCAAATGTGTGAGCTCTTTACCAAGCATTCAATTCTGAAATACTTCCCCCTGAAATTTTTATGATTGTATATTTAAGCAAATATAATCCATCCATTTGCAGTTGATATTATATGAAATGAAACCCATTGCTTTTTATTTTGGAAGTCTAATTATTCCAGCACCTTTTGCTGAAAAGATTCTTTCTGCCATTGAGTTGCTTTGTATATGTATAAAAAAATCACTTGAGCAGATCTGAGGTCTTTTGAGCTCTTCATTCTACTCTGTTGCCCTGTGTATCTATCCATCTACCACATGCAACTATAAAATGAGCCTTAATATTAGGTAGAGTGATTCACCCCACATTATTCTTTTCAAGGTTTTAAAAAGCTAATCTAAGGTTTCTGCCTTTCCATAAAAATTTTAGATCAAATTTGACTATTTCTAGAAAAAAAAATCAGTGAGACTTTTATAGGTTTGCACTGAACATATATGTGATATATATTTATATATGTGATATATATATATATATATATAATATGTACATATATGAAATCAGTGTGGGAGCTGACATTTTCACTCTGTTGAGTTCTCCAGTCCATGGACACAGTATGTGTCTCTGCTTATTTAGATCATCTTTATTTTTATATTTATTTTTATTTTTTATAACTTTCTACCTCTAGATTTACTTTTTCTGAATATAGTAGTTTTTCACACTGTGTTAAAGGTATATATTTCAATATTTTGTTTTTTTTTTACTTTATGAATGGTGAGTTTTGGATTCCATATGTTCATCACTATTACATGTTGACGCTATTTATTTCATTTCTGAGACGCTGCTGAATTTGCTCACTAGTTCCCCATGTTTACATTCTTTTCAGTTTTCTGTGAAGATGATCAAGTCATCTTCAAATATGGACAGATTGATTCCTCCTTTTACAATCTGCATATTTTCTCTTCTTTTAGTTGTAGAACTTGCAGTACTGTGTGACAGTGAGGTTGCTTTGCTCCCGATCTTACAGGAAGACTATTCAGTCTTTAACTGTTTTCTAGAGAACAGTCTTGAAACTGAGGGAGTTCTCCTTTAATCCTAAATTGTTGAAGAATGCCTTTTTCACAAAATGTTCTAGATCTTTTCATGTCAATGATATATTTATATGATTTTTCTTATTTAGCTAGAGCATTGATTTATTTTCAGGTCTTATCTACCTGAAGTCTCATATTGGCCATGGTTTGAACAACTCTCCCCTTTTTCCTCCTCCTTGGGAATTGAAACCCCAAGCTGTATATATACTTTGTTTTGATTTCCCCCCTCTCCCCTACCTCCTATCTATCTATCTATCTATCTATCTATCTATCTATTTATTTATTTATTTATTTATTTATTTATTTATTTATTTACTTGTTTTGTTTTCTTCTGTGCACCATGTGAATGTCTGGTGCCTAAGGAGGACAGAATAAGGTGTCAGATTTTGTGGGACTGGAGTTACAGACAACTGTGAGCAGCCATGTGGGTGCTGGGAATTGAACCTGGATCCAAGTAGCCAGTGCTCTTAACCATTGAGCCATCTCTTGAGCTCATATCCATTATTTCTTTTGATACTTATACTTTCATATCCAGGAAATATATCCAAATATAATGACACAAATATTTTCCAAAATGTTTTAAAAAAGCTCTTATCTTTAGATCTTTGATCTATTTTTAGTTGATTTTTATATATAGTAAAACTTGATGGTCAACTTCGCTCCTTTGCTTCTATGCTCATGCTATTTTTCTCTTGTGTGCTTGCTATAGCATGGTCATTACCTTTCCCTTAGAATGTCTTCAGTTATAGGAATAATTATGGCAAATTCTGAAGTTAAATAGAAGAAACTGTTGAAAAATTCATGAGTGCCATGTAACTGATATAAAATGAACCTATATTTCTAAAAGAACCTGCTTATAGTTAAAGACCATTTACAAAAAGTACGTATGTATGTGTGTGTATTTGTCTGTGTTTTAACCACTTTCAGTTTATAATTATCTATACATCATAGAAAATGCCAGTCCATTCATCTCCAGGCATTTTCTGTAGTTCAGTTGCTGGATTAATAGTGGAGGAAACCATGGTTTGAAGGTCTTGGGGATCATGCTTAAGCTCTAGAGATGTGCTCAGGAGATCTGAGCTCATGTTATAGCTCTACTCATCAAGTGGTAAGATGTGGAGCTACATTCTTCTCTCAGTCCCCATCCTATAAAAAAGAGTGATCAGAATCTCCCTCACTTAAACCTTTTCTCTTTGGCATCTTTCTCCAAGTGATTATGAGGTCATATAGGCTTCAAACACTAAGACAAGAGTACTCTATTCATGGTGTGACTTCTTAAAACTATAATGTAGGTATACATTTTAATATTAAATATATAACTCTTGCTGTCTTCCCTACCGTTTTCAGAGAGATGGGACCATGTCACCACTACCACAACTAGAAGGCCAGGAACAACTAGAGCACCATCAAATCCTGTGGGTAAGACAAGCTCTCTGAAGAGAGAAGTAAAGAAAGATTTCCACATCATCTCCTTGTTTAAGTGAGTGTCCTAGTTAGGTTTTCTATGGTGTGATGAAACACCATGACCAAAAGAAAGTTGGGGAGTAAAGGTTTATTTGGCTTACACTTCCACTTTACTGTTCATCACTGAAGGAAGTCAGGACAGAAACTCAAATAGGGCAGGAACCTGGAGGCAGGGGCTGAAGTAGAGGCCATGGAGGGGTGCTGTTTACTGGCTTGTTCATCATGCCTTGCTCAGCCTGATCTCTTGTAGAAAACAGGACCATCAGCCCAGGGATGGCACCACCCATAATGGGCTGGGCCTTCCTGCACCAACCACTAATTAAGAAAATGCCCTACAGGCTTGCCTACACCTTAATCTTATGAAGACATTTTCTCAAATGGGGTTTCTCCTTTCAGATGACTCTAGCTTGTGTCTAGTTGACATAAAAACTACCCAGGACAGTGGGTGATTGTTTCTTTTGTTTTGTGGTCCCTAGAACCAGATGGTTTTAACTTGGCTGATGCCTTGGATGATCAAAATGATCTAGATGGCCGAAAAAAACCAAATGTAGGAGAAGGAGGAGGTAAGTCCTAGCTGCTTGAAATTATGGACCAGTGCTACAGTTCCTGGTATGGTCTGTCTTGTTACCTGTAATAGCATTCAGAGCCATTTAGAGTACTGTAGATCCAGGCCACTTCAAGCTGCAGGACAACCCTACAATAGTCATGGTGAAACTTTTTGATCTTGTGATTCCCCAAATTATTGGGAATCTCAATAACTTTTGTCTGTGTGAGTCATATCCCTCAGTATTTATCATCTGTATATTTAAGACTTAAAAAATATTATCAAACTAAAATGATTAATACTAAAGCCATACATATTATCATAAATAGCACAGTTTTTGAGAAATTACTATGTGTGACAAAATAAAAACAATTTAGTTAGAAGACCAGCATTATTTTACATACCTTAGAAATTTCTAGCCGGGCAGTGGTGGCGCACGCCTTTAATCCCAGCACTCGGGAGGTAGAGGCAGGCGAATCTCTGTGAGTTAGAGGCTAGCCTGGGCTACCGAGTGAGTTCCAGGAAAGGTGCAAAGCTACACAGAGAAACCCTGTCTCGAAAAACCAGAGAGAGACAGAGAGACAGAGAGACAGAGAGAGACAGAGAGACAGAGAGAGAGAGAGAGAGAGAGAGAGAGAGATTTCTAGAATG
>LZPO01116979.1:400010-438889 GCA_001675575.1 Neotoma lepida
GACAATGTATCACCATAATAAGAGAAATCATTCTGTCAAAAGACTCTTTCTCCTATGACCCTTATAAGCAGGGCTAATGTCCTTCCCTCATTTTCCCCAACCTCTATTAGCATTAGCATTAACCTGTTCTGTATCTCTATGATATTTTAGAATGTTTTGAATGTGAAAATATTAGATGTAGTTTTATGTGTTTGCATTTATTTATGTTTCAACTATTTTGATATAGATATGCAAGAGATACTACTTGGTGTTATAGTTTGCAGTCAGGTCTAACTGCTTTTTGATCATCCTTCATCTGCCTGGAAGCTTTGGCTCCCTCCCTTGTAAGACAGGGATGCTAAGAGAACTGCCCCTAGTGGATAATGAAGAATTAAACTTCAAGCCAGAGCCTAGAGAGTATTGTATGTAACAGGAGCTCAGTGTATGGAAGCAATCATTTCAATAGGCCTTCTGGAGGCCTGAGTCTACTGGTCTTGAGGTCATAGAGGTCATAGCAGACACTGAGTGCTTTTGTCTTTTCCCCAGGTGGTGGCGGTTATGGCAGCAATGATGACCCTGGATCTGGTGGGTATCTATGGCCCAAGGTTTCTTTTGGAACCACAAGGAAAAATAACACTGGTCCACTCTGCTCTTAGAGTTACTTTTCCTTGCCCTTCCCTGAATATTTCTGTTAGTCAGCTTTCCATCACCATGAAAAATACCAAAGATATGTAATTTAAAAGAAGATAAAACATATGTTGTTCATGGTTTTAGAGGTTCCAGTGCATGGTAACTTGACCCTGTTACCTTTGGGCCTGTGGGGAAGTGAACTATCATAGCAGACACCCATGGTGGAGAAGGCTGCTCAACTTACCTCATGGGTCCTTAGAAATAGATAGCTGGCTATTATAACACAGCCCTGAAATTCATTCCACTGCATCTCCATCCCTTGTTGAGGGTGGAGCCTCATGATCCAATTACTTCTCAAAGGTCCTACTGCTCCTCACTGCTGCATAAAGGACAGTCTTCAACTCATGAGCTTTTGGAGGGATAATTAACATCTAAATCACCACAGTTACCAATAGAATCATGAGGCAAACAGCAGAGAAGAGCAACCATTCAGTAGAAGTAAAGTAACATGAAGATCTAGGCCCTGGGATAGGTGGCCCAATGGGAAACTTGCTAACTTGAGACACAGATAACTGGCTGGGTCTCTGTAAGAGAGAGGACTGCAATCTGCCTCTCATGTTTCTCAAGATGAAAGTCTTTATGGAACACTGGAAGCACTTGGTAAATCCAAGGGGCACTGTGTCATTGCCATGCCTTAGGTATCTGTGGCATATCTCTTCTACGTGGACTTGGAGATTATGAACATCTGAGCCAGCATGATTTGGGGCTATCAGAGCAGCAGAATCCTGAATGAACTTTTGGCACTTGGAGTTTGGGGTCTTGTCTACTCAGTTCTGTTCATTCTTCCATGTCCAGGCATGTCAACAGAAACTGGCACCATTGCAGGTGTTGCCAGTGCCCTGGCCATGGCACTGATTGGAGCTGTGTCCAGCTACATTTCCTACCAGCAGAAGAAGTTTTGCTTCAGCATTCAGCGTAAGTATACACCCAAGCAGAGAAAGGGGCCCAGGCAAATTCTCATCCTTTCCCCCACCTGCTCAATAGCAGTAGGCTTCCTAGCAGGTACACTTTGTATAACCTTAGAGGCAAATTCAGGCCAAACTAAAATTTATCCTGGTCTGGAAGAACAAATGGGGCCAGACTGTGTGATTTTGACTTTCCAGGCATATAAACTAGAAGAGGCCATACTTCTGTTGGAACAAAGCTCAGTGAACATTTTGATGTTTTATTTCTGTAGACTGAGAGGAACCCCGAGAGATCCTTATGACCTCAGATCTCACCCAAGGGGATATTGGGCCTTCAGATGTCCAGTGTCACAGCTCTCTCTACTGCCAATCAGAATACCATGGTGTACTAGAGTATCTTTGACATGGCAGTGGACATCTTCAGGCCTCTTAGGATTCTGGCAGTGCCCCTTTCTGATCTTGATTTCTTGATATGCCACTACCTGGATGCCTCTGTTCCTCCTCAAGTCAGATCATTTAAAAATGTATGAACTCATAAGTTGTTTTAAGGAGTAGTAATGAAAGACAAATCATAGAGTGATTTTTTTAATTCCTATGCACTGGAATTTTAGAGAACAGATTGCTTTTGTTGTAGGCGGTAGCCACGAGTGCAGCATCTGTGGGTAAATCAAGTAGTTATAGAGAGTCTGTAGTCTTAGAAGGCTATTTTTACCCATGGCATGGAGCCTCTGATGATGCTGTTGAGGGAAAACAAAAGGACCAAATTTGTTGGTTTTAGTACCATGGCATCAATATATCAAGTAGAATGTCTCTAGTTCAGGGCTGGAAAGTTATGCTTCAAGGGAGTGTACATGACTCAGCCATACTTTTCCCCTTTCCTCACCTTCCTCAGATTCTTTGATTTTTCTGGGACACTTTGGGCCATCTCCTTTAGTCTCTACATGTCCTTGTTATCGGCCTCTGCCTTTGGTGGCACCTGGACCTGAGATTCCCAGGAAACTTATCTGGCTCCTGGGATACTTTGAGGGTGGACATTACAACTGTTTCATCATCTGGCCACAGTATTGCCTTTTTCTTTTGCTCTTGTAGAACATTTTTCATCAAGGATACCACATGCATATGTATCTACAAGCTTGGTAGTAGGGTGGCTAGGAACAAGGAAGTATTGAGGGTGGAGACTAGATTTTTCCTACTTCTGCCTGCCCTCTCAACTATAAAGCAAAGGGACTTTCTAATTGGCTAAAAAGGTAGGGGTCCCACCCACTGATGGCTTATGTGAGGCCAAGGATGACCTTGGATCTGATAGAATATTTGGAGGGAGACCTTTTGAACACATGGGTGCAGGGGTGCAGGTTGTACATGGTATGTGGAGACAGCTCTTTGTGTCACCCTCCTGGACTGTGCCTGGGGTTATCATCCCCATCTCCTCCAGCCTTGTTCTTGGTGCCTTTGAAGACAGAGGGAGGATTAGGAAGTTTCTGCTCCAGAGGCCTGGCAGCTTTCCTCCCATCCTCTCTCTCAGCAGACAGATGGCAATGAGATGGGGAGGCCACCCACGTGGCCGCTCTTGGGGCTGCCATCTCTATATACTCTCCTCAAGGAAGAGATCATGGTCCTGGTCTCACAGTATTTGGGGAGAACAATTCAGCTTCTTGCTGGCCAGAGGGGGAAGCAGGAGCTTGGATAAGCATTTTCCAGATGGCCCTGTGAAGAGATAAAAAGATAACACTTTGAACTTGAGCTATGGTCAAATTTGGGAATTAACTAAAAGAAACACGCTACTCTGTATGACTGATCAAAGTCATTATTGTCATTTAGGAAATACTTTTTTATTAATTTCTAGCCAGTCTCCTGTTCAGTGATGCTCTTAGACAGTGATGGGCAGGCCCTGGGAACAGCTAGAGACCTGCTTCTGTCTTCATAACTGCCAAAAGTCTAATTTTGTTGGAAGCACTACATCAGGTCCATTTGTGCCATGGTTTTTTCATCATTTCTCCTGCTATGTGGTTAGGGAATCCAGTCAAGGCTTCAGCCTTAACAATGAAGATGTTGTAAGCCCTTCAGACCCAAAGCCTCTCTCTGTGCCCCAATGTGGGAGCCATCAGGGTATACCAAAAAAGGTTCACTAGTGAGCACTCTTGCCCAGCTCAGCTGTCTAAGCTTCTTTGGTTTCTAGGACAGAGAACTGTTGTGATTTCAAACAACTGAAACTTGTTTTCTGAGCCAAATGTGATGGCACATGCCTGTAACCCCAGCATTAGTAAGATTGAAGCAGGAGTTTGTTGTGATTCCATGGCAATCTGTGCTACAGAGTGAGTTCCAGGCCAGCTTGGGCTATAGTGTAAGGCCTTGTCTCAAAAACAGGTACCCATAGGACCATACCCCCCACAGAGACCTTGGAGAAGGTGCTGTCCTATACCTTTCAGCTTTTCAGGCGATCCAGGTGTTCCTTGGCTTGTGACTATATTACTTTAATGCTGTCTCCAACTTAAATCTTGAATGCAGTCATTTTGAGATGCTCAATTGTGTCAGCAAAGATCCCTCTCCCAGATAAGGTAACATTTACAGGTTTAATGAATGAGGTCACAGATACTGATGAGAGAGGCCTAGCATAGCTTCATGTAGTGGAGGGGTTTCAGCCAAGGCCAGAGTGGCACAGGAAGGGAGGGAGACTGGGAGAGTCTGGGTACAACCCTCATCTAGCCCACTTGCTTTGTTAGGGACATGGTGGTTAGGAGGGCTCACAAGCTGAACAAGCAGGCTAGGCAAGCTGACTTGCTTATTTGGGGCTTGGAGCTTAGACTTCATTGTCTCCCCCGCTTCTGTGTCTGTTCTCCCAAGCTAGAAGTCTGGAGTTGTGCAGTGCCTACTCTTGATGAGCCACATACATGCTTCCCTCTTACTGTTGCCCATCCATGCCTAGGCCTTTTTCAACCTCTCCGACTCTGTCTCCCTTACACTTCACCTTCTTCAGGGTGACCTGTTTAAAAATACCTGGCCTTCTGCAGGTTCCCTGATGACTACAAGGTCACAGCCCAGACCCTGAACTGAACTTGGCATTCAAAGTCCTGGCCGTTTGGATTCTCCCTGTCCCCAGGAAGTCTTCCTTCCTTCCCCATAGACATTTTCCCTGGCTATATGCTCCGCTTTCTCCAGGATACAGCCTTTGCTGTTTCCTCTCTGCATTGCTCCTCTCTCCTCTTATTATTCAGGCCTGGGGTGTCCTCTCCCAAGGAGCCTTCTCTCTGGCCAATCTGTGGCTGCATCAACTGTGCTTCACTGTGCTGCCACAGCGCCCCCTGCTGACCTTGTTTGAGCCTGGATTAGCCTGCATTTTCCATGTCTGTGACTAGACCTCAAGCTTGCACCTGTCTTGACTGTCCATTGTGGAACTTTGTGGGACAATGTGACTGCCACTTGCACTGTGATGGTACACAATCAGGGAGGATTCCAAGGACACTTGTGTGGGTGGCTAACTTTTTAAGAATCAGGAGTGTTTGCTTCTAATCTCCACTGTCTGGCTGGGCTGCTGATTAGAGTCAGCTGTGGCCTCCAGTGATTGGAGATCTGGAAGGGCAGATGGAAAGACCCAGGGAGTTGGCAGGTAGCTGCTAGGAGGACCTGCCCTCACCTCTTTGGCCTCCAACCTCTGTTGTTACCAAAGGGGGTTCCCATTTGGGGAACACTCAGTTTCTCTGCCCACCCCCAGTACCAAGTGTAAATACCCAATGGGTTTGTTGCCTGGAGCTGAGATCTTACTCCAGGATTCTAAGCTTTATGTCTTGTCTTCAGATGCAGCAGAAGGGCAAGGTAACAATGTGCTTTGACTTACTCATGTTTCTTGTGCTTTGGCCCTGGAAACCTCATTATCCCCTTCTCCCTGCTCTCTACCTCACCTCTCTCCCTGGCATTCACCAACTCGCCTGTCACCATACTGTAGCCTGTAGCTTTTACTGATATGTTGTGAGGATGCCACCTGCCACATCATCTATTTCCAGGCCAAGATAGCTGGAGTCAGGGATATCCATGGAGTGGAGAGGGGGGCACTCTGATACCCATGGGTGAATATATCCCAGAAGCCACTAGAGAAAAAAGGCTATCTCCTGCTTGCTAACTGGGAATATAGGCAGTGGTCTGGAAGCCTGGGGCATGTCTTCCAGCTCCCACCCATTGGCACTGGGGCCATCACCTGCCTGGCTTTGCATGGTAGTTAACCACTCCTGCTGAAGAATACTACCTACCTTTTTCAAAGGTCCATCTGGCTTTTGCTTTGAACTCAAAAGCTATTAAGTCAGGTAAAAGCCAGGAATATGACTTGTGTCCAGTGAGTTAGTCAGTTAGAATCAGAACCCATTTTCCCTGTAGGCCCTCAGTTATTGAGAGAGAAGACACAGAAGACAAGAAGACTTAGACAAACAGGGGTAGAGGGCTGCTCCAAGTCCTTGTGTGATGGCCTTTGGCCGAGTGAAGAGGATGCTTCGTTGAGTTGCTTCATTGCTCTTGAGGATAATATGGAGGTGGGGGGAGCCAGATCACAAACTAGACTAGAGCAGCTGTTTGTAGACCCTGGGCCCTCCAAGCATGGGTGAGGACATCAGTCATTCCTGTGGTCAGGAGAAGCTAGTTGGCTTCCTTGTGCATGCAGGTGCTGCTGGGAAGGTTATATGCTGGCATTTCCAGAGTGAGCCCTGTGCATCCATATCTGCCCTTCCTTACCCTGCATCCATCAGTCATTCCCTTAGCTCTTGGCTCCTTCTCCCTCTCCACCTTCCTGGACTCTGGGCCTCCTGTGGTCCTATGAGCACTGTCATCTGGTATCCTCTTTGCTGGATAGAGCTGTTGTCTTGACATGGTGGCAGTGGCTCTTTACGGAAGGGGGGGTGATTTGTTGGGCCTTTGATGCATGATGCTGTTTGCAAGGATGGTGATGAGAAGTCCTGGGAAATGTGCACCTTGGTGGCCAGTCTTTGTCAAGAAGATGATGTGCTGGTGATCCAGGGACAGGGGGCTGATTCTGGCAGGGTTTACTGTCAAAGAGACTCAGTCAGGAGTTCTCAGTCATGAGGGCTCCTTTGTTTCCTTGTGCCTCCTTTACTTTGCTCTTATTCTTTGCAGAGGGCCTCAATGCAGACTACGTGAAGGGGGAGAACCTGGAAGCCATTGTGTGTGAGGAACCCCAAGGTGAGGACTTCTTCATCACCATCCCCTGCTGAAGGCTTTCCAAATTCAGTGGCTCCAGCACTGAATAGCACTGGGTTAGGGAGGCCCAGAAGAATTGGCTTCTGGCTCATCACAAAACTTCAGGGGCCCAGGTCTGCCTGTATCATGTGACTGGTCAGCTGGCCTCACTGTTTCTTGAGAATGGGGACACTGGTTCCATGGTGATGACTTCTAGGTGCTTTTGCTGCTCAGCCCCAACTATTGAATCATCTGAATGTGATCCTGGGACACATTACCTCTTTGCCAGCAGACACACATATATCACGGGCATGCTCATCCAGAGTTGTAGAAGGTTTTGCATCTAGACCTCTAGCCTATTTGTTTTTAATTTTTGTATGTTCGTGACAGGGTGTCAGGTAGCCAAGACTGGCCTCAAACTCACTATGTAGCTGGGAGTAGCCTTGAATTCCTGATCTTTGGCTTCTATCTCCTGAGTGCTGGGATTACAGGTGTGGGCTCACATCTGTCTCTAGACCTTTCAATTAGAAAATGACTAAAAACAAGGAGACACATGGTTAAAAGCCAGATGTTCTATTATCCTCTCTGGGGTCATTGAGCACTTTTGGGGTTCAGTGGCTACCAGAAATTAAAGGCCACATATGGTAAGGCCAAATGAGAGGGAGACAGACATTCCTGTGGTCCAAGAATGCTGATGTGGGGCATGGCTTCATGAGACAGTGAGGTAAGCCTGCTCTCATTCAGCTGAGCCTGTGGTGGCACAGACATGGAGAAGAGAAGAGACCAGAGCTACAGGACAGCAGCTATGGAACCTGGGTGCTGAGGAAAGATGTGGCCATACCTGGTCTATAATGGAGAATGAGGTCCCCAGGTCACTGCTTGTGGAAGTTATCTAGTAGTGCAGCACCAAAGGTATGGAAATGGTCCTGGATGCAAATGCAAAGTTGTGGATTCTATAGGAGCATTCTGCTGCACTTAATACTTTAATCAACAGTGAGTGAGCACCCAAGGACAGAATGCTATGATGAATGCTTTAGATCCAGTAATCCAGAAGTTTTGACAGAAGAATGCCCATTTTCTAGATGAGGAAATAGAGGCAGAACTCTTTTGTGAAGCCTGACAATCTTCTGCCTTTATTCACCCTTGGCCCACCCTGAACTTTGCATCCAAGACCTGTGGCAGTCTCTACAGGGGGCACTGAGCAGGCCTGGGATGTGCTGAATTGCCCATGAAACGTGGAACTAAACTTCTAACAGGACTTGGGTAGAGCAGAGGTTGAAACTCTCCTAACACATGTCTTCTCTCTCTAGTGACATACTCAAAACAAGAAACACAGTCTGCAGAGCCTCCACCACCCGAGCCACCCCGGATCTGAGGCCCTGTTCAGTGGCAGGTGCACAGGAAGGGTGCCACTGCTTGTGACCCAGCTCCAGATTTCATTTGCTGACCCTCCCCTCAAGTTTTTTCCCATGTCATTGGCTTCTTATTGTGCTGAGTTTTCTGGACAAGCCTTAGGTGTTTGTGAGTGTAGTTCCTGTGCCCTGTCCTGCAGAGTATGGTGACTGCTCTTCCACAGGTCCTATGAAGAGACTTGGTGCTGAGACTTGAGACCTGCCTTGAGCAGATCACCAGCATTGGAAGTTGCTAGTTCATAGAGACAGCCTGCTCCAGCCTTAGCATGGGAAAAAGTGAAGAGAACCAAGGTGAGGGTGAACAAGAGGATGGTGGGGACATTGCTGAAGGAAAACATTTCTGCTTAAGCAATTCCTAGGTACTATGAGACTCTTTACCTATATGCTGGAGGGGTTGTTGTGGCACTGACCACTAAGAGCTGTGAGTAGGATGCTCAGCTAGCATCTGGTACATATGGAGCCCCTGCAAGAAGCAAATCAGCCAGCACAAAGCTTCAAAACACACACACACACACATACACACACGTACACAAACACAAATACCTAGGCATTTTTTAAAAATTTTATTGTTCTTTCCAACTTCAGGTTTTATATTGCTCAGCTTCCAGAGAGCTTGTCCAGGTGGAGGCTCTTCAGTTATTTTAGTGCAAACATGCATCTCACAGTAGTCTCACCCTGAGTTTAGAAATCTGGAGAACAATGTGGGAGCTGTGACTTGCAGGCTTGATTCCCATCAGATTCCATAATGGACTCTGACTGGCCTGGTAACTTCTGCATTGGAAACACATTTTCCACCAGGTGGGGGTAGGTGCTCACCCCTGCCCTGTACATGATCTTATTTGAGTAGCAAGAGCCACAGATCCTGAGAATGAGCATGGAAACCAGAAGCATGATTGCTGCTTTATTAGAAGCAGATGGGGAGGAGTGGGGGAAACGAAGCTGGCTCAGCTGAGTAGAATGTCCCTGCTGCCTCTGCAGTTGTGTAGCTGTCCTCCCTGTCTGCTATGACAAAGAGGGCTCTAGCCATGTTCACAGTGGTAAATACAGGAAACCAAGGACTATAGCTTCACCTGGCCCAGAGCTGCCTGCTACCACCTAGTTTGGGCCAGAGCTGGCTACTTCCTGGATTGTTCCTTTTGCTTTTGGCCCTTGGCTCCAGTGAGCTCTGCAGTGAACCCTGCAGTTGAAAGCTAAGCTACTGTAATGTGAACTAATAGTTTGCCAAGTCAAAAAGCACTTCAGAAAGCAGTGTGTCACTGGGAAGGCAAGATCCTACTTACAAAACTCACAGCTTCTCTGGATGTCATGATGGCCCCATATGTTCCACAGGCTGTGAATTGGCTCCTTCACATCCGCTGAGCTGGGATGAGGCAACGCCCACCTTAAGAAACCACTGAAATCTTGTGCTGTCTAATGCATGCCTTGAGTGTGTTTGTTGTTTAAAGACTATTCATGGTGGAGGGCTGGTGGTGTCATGTCTCCAGGCAGCCTGAACACCCATTTCCCATGCATACCTGTGGGCTATGAGATGCCCCTTTTGATTGGCCTTTGGTCCCGGGCATGCTATGTCTGTGGATCTGAGAGGAGGCTGGAGCACTGGGGAAATGGCACCAAGATGGAAAAAAAAAACATGGCCTCGGGAAGCCCCCTTTATTCTTCAGGAAGTTAATTAGCAAGGGAGGCATTGCTTGCAAGATGTGTCAGTTTCCAGAACCTCCTAACTTGCTGGTCAGATTGCTGTCAACTTCAAGATTGTGCCTGACACCAAGGACATCGATATGGTTGTGCCACCCTCTGACCAGTGCTGAGCTAGAGGTGGCTTAAGAAAGACTTTTAGTATCTCTGGCCTGTTGACATGTAGCTAAGGTAATCTCAGGGGGATTGTCTACTTTACCTTTATGCTGAGGCCTGTCTGATGGCAAAGCCCTTGAACCCCACAGCCATGATGTAAAATAAATGCCCTCTTGTGAAACTGTTTTCTCAATAGCACTGGTTCCAGTGAAAAAGAGCTCTACTTTGCTCTCCCTTAGCTACCTCGGTGCCTTCTGCATAAAGCCCTTCTGCATAAAACCCATCATTCAGCCCGCAGGCGCTAGCTAAGTGGCTGGACAGGCCTGGGCGGGCCATCGGCCTCCTGTTCATACAGTCTCATCCCAGGGGCCGGGCTCCTCCTTCCCACTGGCATTTTATACTTGCTGGGGCATTGTGGCCTGCAGAAGTTTTGTGGACTGGTTTTGTAACTATGTCCCCGCTGATGGCTGAGTTGGCCAATGTGGGCTAGTCCCAGATGATAGAAGGGAGAGAGCGAATGATGCAGAAGAGCCAATTGCCAAGATCAGATCTATATCAGTTGGACTTGACAGGAAGAACTTAAAAAGAAGGTCAACATTCTCAAGTGGCTTGATGTAGGGGGCTGCCCACCCTGGTGTGTGACAGGCCCACTGTCTCAGCCACTTGCACTGTGGTTAGTACCAGTTCTCTGAGGAAGATGTGCTGGAGATTGCCAGAATCCCTGTACATTGTTTTATGTGCTTGTGTCCAAGTGTGAATTGTAAATGGTCTAGTGTTTGCATTAAAGAAAACGGAATCCAACAGCTCCTTGTGTTCTGATGCTATCCATCTTTTCTGCCATTTATGATATGGTACTGATCTCATTCCCCTCTCCTTAGCCAAAGGTGTGTCTTGGGTAGCTTAGCGTTTTGCTATTATTCCTCCCACAAAGTGCCCAATCTCAGGGCTTCTGCTGGTGGGCTCACATGGTACAGGAACTGCAGCATGACATGTCTGACATACTGGAATGAGGGGAAGGCCAGAGCAGAGCACCCTTGCCACAGCATCCCCTTTGGGAGGATCACCATTGGCTCTATCATCCAGGTAGCTCTGGAGCATACTGCTCAATCTTGAAAGTGAGTCAGTAATGAGTGTGCTTTCTTTCATGGGGGCACTATTACAAGTGGCAGTTTGGGAGGTAGTCCAACCCTCTTATGCCTAATATTGGGCTCTCTTGCTAACTCAGCCATGATTCACATGAAGATGAGTAATGCTAGGCTGTTAAAGAATGGTGACACACAGGAGATGGTATAATTTTACACTAGGTTTTAGAACCTTGAAGAAGTCACAGTCCCATAGAGCTGTCAAGGACCGAAGAGAACACTGCTTTTGCATAAGGAGGACCCACTGCCTCTGGTTACTCCAGGTCTTTGTGTCTTCAACATTTCTTCAAGGTTATGAACAAGGGGACTTTCAGATTTGAAAATCAGATCACCTACCTGTTCCAGCCCAAACACTCAAGACTCACAATAAATTACTGACAACTTAGTAAGTCAATCAAATAGCAATGGGCACTTTACATATATTAACTGTGGCAGGCACATAGTAAGCATTCAACACATGGTATTTTATTAGAACTTATTTTCCTCAGGGGGCAGGAAACCTACTGGAATGGTTAAAAGAGAGAGACTACAAAAAGACCAAGGAGCAAACATATTATAATTTTAATTGCAGGTTGGAATACAGTGCATCAGATGAGGCAAATACAATATTGTACTAGTTGTTCAAAAATCTGAACTGTAAAGGTTTTACATTCTAGTACTTAAATAAAACAAACATGAAAGAATTGCTTAGATAAAAAAACTACATTTCAAGTTGTTTTAGAAACAGTTCTGTGCTAGAAACATACAAAAGGAAATACTCTCTTGTGCTTCTTTAAAATCCAATGGAAATTTCTAGGGGTGCTGCAGGCACACATCTGGGAGGACATGGCTTGACCAGGAGCCAGATCCCCATTCCACCAGCCCTCTGTACCAGGCTACCTGACCTCACCAAGTAGGGGCCCCCATGGCTTCTCTGGTTCTGGTTTGATGATGTCAAAGCATCATCCAACCCACCCTATGTTTAATAGTCCTGTTATTGCTGGGGAATTACACAGTATTTCTAGGGGAATTCGGTAAATATTCCTAGTTTTAAAAGGTATATGAAGGAAAAATATTATAGTTTATGTTATTTTCTTTTTGGTACTGACTTTGAGACAGGGTTCCACAATATAGCCCAGCTGGTCTAGAACTCAATATATAGCCAAAGGTGGCCCTGAACTCACAGCAGTCCTACCTCAGGCATGGCAGTTTATCCATTTACAAATAAGGTTTTGCATATATGAGGAGAATAAATCAAAAGCTAATATCACTTAAACTATAGTTTAGAAACAAATTCCCCAGATGATAAAAATGGAGACTTGATCTTAGCTAATCAAACTTTGAATAAATGTCTCTGGTTATCTTATGGTTGAATAGTTTTCTGTAAGAATCAGAAGGTTATAAGTTGAAAAATCATCTATTTTCTATGTATTCAGTTGTAGAAAACTATTTAAGAATACATTTTGAAAATATAAGTCAACATGTAGCACTGCATGGCATCCAGTGATTTGACACTGACTAGAGGAAAATGTGATGCATCTGTGCTCAGGGGCTGAGTTCACTCTGTCAGCTTCAAACACATCTCCAACTCTGAAGGACCTGGTGACATGCAAAAATGGGCATGGCAGTGGGGATGGGGATGCTGGCACTGCACACAGAGGAGCTGATGGGAAATTCATTCCTAGAAGGACTGATGGAGTAGCAGAGCTCATTTGTTAACCGTGGAGAGAGACCTGGGTAGCTAAGGCTGGCTCCAAGAAAGGAAAATCAAGGAAGAGCATGCTATGCTTTCCAAACCAAAGCTTCAGCACATTGGTTGCTTTTAAGTACAGACAGGCAACCATATGAATAAACTGAGAAGAGATTGTAATAAATGAAGACATGGTGTCCAGATATCTAATAGGTGAAAGCAAACTTGCTCTGGCACAGGTGTTAGACATCTTAACAAGTGGTAGGATGCAAGGCCCAATGGCCAGAGCAATTTCGAACACTTGATTCTTTAGAGAGCTGCCATAGAAGGAGGCCAACACATACACAGAATTGCTGCTTGAGTCCTCAGTTTACCTGCATCAAGGCCAGAGGACTGAGCATTCAGTTTGCTATATCTTGAGGGAACCTGCTGCTACCTCTATCAAGGAATGAATGGGTTGTGTCACTTCAAAAGGCAAGTACCAGAGTTAGAGGACAATATTACATTGCCACTGAGATAACACATCTGAAATCTTAATTCAAATGTACCACACACAAGCAGGAACTCTGTTGGGCAAGAATTTCTCATACAGCACAGTTCAGCAGATGACTCCTGAGACAACTATTCTAACATAAAAAAGGACATAGGAAAATAAAGGTATGTTTCTCTTTAAAAAATACCTTGTATGTACACAGCAGTACATATTGTACCAATTGTACAGGAGGACTTCTTTCATGAAGATAACTGTAGAACTGGTGGCAGTGGTCCATTTGCCACACTAACATTTCATTTAAAAATAGTTTTCAAATTGTGTCAAAAGGCTGAGAGCAGCCACATGGCTGGCGATGTGTTCTACACTTGAACAGGTTGTTCCTAACAAAGGACTTAACTTGGAAAGAAGTGGTATGAGATTCACTTAAGCTGAAATACCGCACTGTACTCAATATAGTTTCTCCCAAGCTACCTGTAAAAGACAAGGTCTTAATTCACAGGGTGGCTGTGACATATTGCTCCCCTATGAGACTGCCCTCAAGAGGTCACAGGCTGTTCACACAAAGGAATTACTTGTTAACAATAGGAGCTGTCACCTAGCGACACAAATGGTCCCTGGGCCTAATCCTAAAATGACAAGCTAGAACCATAGCATCAATGGCCAGGTCCCTGAGCTGCTGGAAGACAGTAGAGCAGCAGGATGGCCCAGGACACTGGCCTTGTCCATCAGACTGAGGTGTGTACAGGAGTGGCTGAGTGGGTGGGTGAGGAGCCCCTCTCAGAAGATGATGAGATGGCTCGTGTAGCCACCTCCCGCTGTAGGTCCTCTACACGCTTCTGCAGCTCAGCCTTGACAGTCAGCAGCTCCTTGAGATTCTGGTGAATGGGCATCTGGCAGTGAACAGAGACAAGGCTATTAGCACACTGTTGTTGGAGCATGGTTTGTTCTCAATATAGCATTTCAGTATCTAGGCTCATAGCCTAACGGTTCTTTCACCACCCAGATGCCTATGTGACTAGTCTCCTAGACCACTGACCAATCTTTCACCAAGTGTAAGTGACTGTCTTATAAGGTCAAGGTTTCTATTACTATGATAATACACCAGAACCAAAAACAACTTGTGGAAGAAAGGGTTTTATTTAAGCTTACAACTCTCAGGTCACAATCACTGAGGAAACCAGGGCAGGAACTCAAAGCAGGAACCTGGACGTAGGAGCTGAAGAAGAGGCCATGGAGGAGTGATGCTTACTGGCTTGCTCTTCATGGCTTACCCAGCCTGCTTTCTTATAAAACCCAGGGCCACCAGCCTAGGGGTGGCACTGCCCTCCCACATCAATCACCAATTAAGAAAAAAATACCATAGGCTAATCTTATGGAGGCATTTTCTCAACTGAGTGTCCCTCTTCCCAGATAACTCTAGCCTGTGTCACATTGACATAAAACTAACCAACACAGTGATTCTGTCTCCACAAGTAGGAGCTTTTGATGACTACCCAGGCTGTCCTGCAGATCCTGGGGACAAGCTAGGCATGAAAGGCACTGGGGTAGGAAGGCCATCCTCAATCTCCATTCTCTTTGCTCTCAGGAAAGAGCAAACAGATTCAGGTGTAGCCACAAGTCAACCAAGGCTTTCATGTACAGACTCAGAGACAGGCAGCCTTTGGAGGAGTCAGAAACGCAAGTAGCTTCTTCCCAGCTGCCAGACCAAGCTGTGTTCATGAGACACCAGCTCCATTATCCCTGTACTTGTGCATTTTTATAAATAGCTCCACTGGCTGCAGACACTTCTGTTAAGTCAGCACTTTCTTCAACATAGAGCTCTGTGTTTTCATCAACTGGAACTGGAGCTGGCAGAAAGCCCCTGGAGGGCAATGCCAGAACACAGGGGCTCTAGGGAGGCCAGTCCTTTGCTTCCAATTTAGTACTTTTTCACTGCTTCACCCTGATTATATTTTAGACCCCCTGATGATGGTGGGGGAGCACAACAAAGGGATCTTGATACTTTCTTATCTCAGAGACCTGATGTCCTGTGTCCTTCCTTTATTCTGCACACTTTTCTCTACTTCAGTTGGTTCAGTGTCCCACCATTTTATATCCACACCATCTACCTGTATATTTCCCAGCCACAGCCTTCAGTGCACCCACCCTCCCATCCTTCTGAATGTTGTCAGTGGAGAAGCAATCTTTTCAGAAGACATACCTGGCCTTGTCATATAAATGCCACCTGCTCCTCTAGAATTTGCTGTCACCAAATTTCTGCCTGCCACCCAAAACACTGTGTGCTCAGCACACTTAGGAGGTGTTTGATGTGTGTTTGCTGTATTTAGAGGGGAAACTTATGGGTCATAGATAAGTCTTCTCAGTTCTCCCTTTTGCAAGCACTGTGTAGGGAAAACATAGAATGCTGCCTTCCCCTACCTGTCATTTGCCCAGTATGACACCATGGTGCTGGGAACTACTTGGTACAGACATGCTTACATGCCCCTATGAAGGCTCAGTGAGGCTTAGGACCTTGTTCTAGATCTGGCAGCAAATCATTGATCAAGATGGAATTCGACCCTGGACAGAGGCATTCTATGACAACATGTACCAGGCAGCAAGATGCTGAGTGAGTTATGGTTCCTTTCTGACATTTTCTTTCACTCTTTGTGTGGGGTTGTCATGAGCATTAAGTGAAGTTGTATGCTCAGTCACACATAAGAGCTGCAAGATAACAGCTATGCTATGGCTCCTCATTGCCCTCACCATACTGAAACCTTTGCTTACCTTTATAGGAAACTGTCTGAATTTTGCATTTAGACAGACTCTCTTGCAGGCTTATAGGTTTTATGAATGACTTGGTCCCTGGCACCCCTCCATCCCAGGAGTGTGTGCAATGAAGATATGTTGCTAAGCAATAGCAGATACATAGCCATGAGGATGCTTTCCACCTAGCTTTACCACCCTTCAAGTATTCGACCTGATGACACAGAATATGGACAGAGGGCAGACAACTCCTGCAGTCCCTAAGAAGCCACTCAGTTCCCACAGTGCACTGACTGGGTGGGTATTCCTCTAATGTTAAACACATTCTGCCCACTCTACATGCCTAGTCATGAGTCATCAAGACAACTATTTAATAACATTTTCTAAGTAATATAAAGTGGTCAGTTTCCAACATGGTACTGAACAACTTTTCTGTTGCTCAGTAAGGTGCCTAAGTATGACAGAAATATACAACAGGAGGAAGCTGCTGGAAGTAGAATATAAGCTTTGGCTCCTAAGCCACATGAGAAATCTGGGCAAGGGAAATATGGTAAGTAAAGGAGAACTGTTAGAGCTATGGAAGAGGGAAAGGGTGAATGGGTGAATGGGTAATGATAGCTTATTATAATCCAAGAACATTATGTGTTATGCATGGAAACGTCATAATGAAACCCCTGTATGTACCACTGTATAATATACACTAATAAAATAGTAACAGATTTTTTGATAAATCTGATTCTACTTACTGAAAAAGAGGTTTTCATTGGACTCTGAAATAGCACAGTACAAAAATACTGATAAGGTCAGAAAGACAAGTAATTCTGGATTCCAGTGAAGCACAGACATGTCCTTTGCACTTACACTTCTGTGGGACTCTCAGAAGCCACTAGCACTGGAAGAGGAGAAGTGGCAGTAGAGGAATAGGCCATGGGGAGCATAGGGCCTGGACCTAGGACCTGGCTCTGTGAGGAGGACAAGTGCTGGTCTCGGTTCTGATCACATAGTTCCAGAGAATATTACCGAGGTCCCAAGGGTGGCAGGGTAACTCAGAATGTAGAGGAAGAAAGTTCTAGCCATGTGTAACAAATGGAATGCAACAGGAAAGCATCAGAAAATGAGGCAAATGTGCTCAGCCTGGGCTGCAATGTCAGACAACAGAAGATCTGGGGAGGAGATATGTACATGTCATCTGAAGCCCACAGCTGAGTCTAAAAGTGTCTAAGAGTGCACTGTCTAGGTGAGGGTTAGTAAAGTGGTGGTCATGCCTGGAGTTCCATCCTGGGCAAATAAAAAGAAAAAGGAGTACTTTGAACTTTCCCCTAGCTACTTGGGCTTAGGGAAGAAATAGAGATTGTGAAGACACCAGGTGAGAGGGATAGATGAGGAGAAGGACAAGTTTCTGGTCTTTGACTGATGAAATAAGTGATGTTAAAGAAAAACCTAACAGCATGTTCCTGTTGACTGTCCTTTAAAACTCCAGAGTATTAAACTCAAGAAAAGACAAAAATCTCAGCAGAAGGCTGTCTCCATCTGTTATCTCTCTAGACCTAGACCCCACCAGGCCTGGCTACCTATGTCGAGAAGATTAAGGGTGGGAGCAAGTCTGGGTCAAAACCCTGGTATACTTGATCAGGGGAGCACTCCAGGAGTCCTAACTGGCAGTACTTTATGTGCATCAAGAGCTCAGCCACTCAACAGAAGGGGAGGCTTGGTTGACTGGCCTCTGTTGTGCACTGTACCTTTTTTTAATTTCATAAAATGTTACTTTACTGTGAAATAATGTAGCAGGATGGGGGAACTTTACTCCTCCTTCAAGCTCTACCTGCTCTACAACTCATCACATACCCTCTTTCTATTATGTTCTAAGTGAACCTCGGAGCATTTTTCACAGGCCTTCACTGCCTCCATATATACACAAGCAGAGGGAGGTACTGTGCTACCCCCAATGCCTCCTAGTAATTTATAAGATTCAGAACCAAACACAGCAAGAGATGATACTTTCTACCATTTCGTTAGTAGAAGACAGACATGTAAGAGTCTAGACTCTAACTCAGCAAATAGTATCAGGGTTGGTATGTGGGAGGAACCTCCTGGAATTCCTGGAATGGGAACACAAAAGATGGAACCTTGACTTCTAGGGGCAATAGACCTTCAATATGTCAGTATCTACTATTTATACATTTTTATAATACCAACTTCATTTGGAAAGACATACATACTCTTATGAGAAGAACAGAAAATTACCTGTGGTCTCATCCGTGGATTCCATCGTACATAATAATTTACCCATAATTCCAAGTGACTCATACTAGCAACAGGATATAACACATGGTTCTCATAATTCACAAAGAAGGGATTTGAAAATTCATCTAGCTGGCTATTGACATAAGACCATAAAGATATAGTCTTTGTATATATATCCTAAAAAAGAAAGAAGCAGTACATTGAAATAAGTTCTTCTCCACAGCCTCAAGGATTAATATTTCATAAAGGGAAGAATTTAGATAATGAAGTGAATTCAAACACTGAAAAATCTATGCACATTTACTAAGGGCCACCTCTCTAGCTATGCACACCCTTATGCTACATATGACATGTATGCTGTCCCAGGAAAACATAGTGTTGAAGTTAGGCAACATATGGTAACTGTATCTGTAAGAAGGTGGAATAAGAACTTTCTAGCATCTACAGGATAAGCAGGATCATCAATAACAAATATGTATTTTATTCTGAATTAATGTTTGTTTTTGTGACTTTTCATATTCAGAAACATGAGTCAAATTTGCATTTAGGGTCCCCTGCAATGGTGAGGCTATCTGCAGAAAAACACCGTGGTGGCAGGCTGGAAAAGCTTCATATTTCCATCAAATTATATCTCCCTTTCAATTTTACAGTATACACTTTAGAAATGTTGTAACAATTAGATTTGTTCATTTGAATAAAAACACCCAAATGTGTGGTTACAGTGGGGCAGATAACCATTAGACAATGGATTAAAAGGTGAAAAAGTCACATGAATGAAAAATAAAACCAAGTAAATGTTCTACCATTCTGGAGCACATGGGGCTGCCTACTTTCTATGAGGTATATTTTTCACAGGAACTATAAACCTATAGGATTCTCACAGAATTATGACCACTTCATTATTTACATATGGTATTTATAAAAGAAACATTACTAACAAGTCAAAGGATCCAGAGTGGCCAAAGCAATCTTGAAAAAGGAAGATGTGGGAAGACTCATGCTTACTATAATAATTAATACCAGTGTTGCTAGTATAAAGACAGACATATAGGTCAATGGAACAGAATAGAGTACAGAAATTAATTCATGTAACATTTACAGTCAACTGATACTGATTTTTTGTTTTGTTTTGTTTTTCAAGACAGGGTTTCTCTCTGTAGCCCTGGCTGTCCTAGAACTTGTTCTGGTAGGCCAGACTGGCCTTGAACTCAGAGATCCACCTTCCTCTGCCTCCCAAGTGCTAGGATTAAAGGCATGCACTACCATGCACAACTTCATTCAACTCATTTTCAACAAGGATAACAATACAATTCCATGGGGAAAACCAGTCTTTGTAAGAAACAGTACTGTGATAACTAGACAGCCAACACAAAGGAATAAAGTTGGACTTTTGGTGAATGCTGTACACAAATAATAACTCCTAATGGGTCATAGACCTAAATGTAAGAACTAAAACTGTAACATTTTTAGAAAAAAAACAGATCAAATCTTGGTGGCCTTGGTTTGAGCAATGTTTTCTTAGCTATGATATCAAAAGAACAAACAACATAAAAAATAAATCAGATATCATCAAAGTTAAACACTTTTGTGCTTCAAAATATACTATAAAGACAGTGAAAAACCCCACAGATGAGAGAAAAATGTTCATAAATCAAAAAAGTGACTTGTATATAAAAATGTATAAAGAACTGACAAGTCAAGATGTTTTAAGACAAATAACCTAATTGAAAAATGGGCAAAGAAGTGAAGAGATATTTCCCACAGAAAACAAATAAATGTCAAATGAGCACATGAGAAGATGCCCAACATCATTTATCATTAGGGAAACATAAACAAAAAAACTACATCACACTATCTCCTGGCATGGTTATTTTTTGAAAAGAATGATAGTAAGTGTCAACAAATGTGGGGAGACTAAAACTTGCAGAATATTATTACTAAGGATGTAAAATGGTACAATTGCTTTGGAAAATAATCTGGGGGTTCTACAAAAGGTCAATCAGAGTCACTGCATGATCCAGCAACTCCATTCTTAGGCACATGCCCAAGAGAAAAGACAGCAGAGGAATAGAACTTGTACATGAACGCTTATAGCAACATTATTCAAAAGAGCCACAAAAAGAAAAAAAAATTGAAGTATCTATCAACTGATGAATGGACACACAAAATGTGCTCTATTCATATAAAGGAATATTGCTTAACCATAAAAAGGAATATGCTGGCTTATGGAGGAACCTTGAAACTTTTACACTAGGTAAAGCAGATCACTCACAAATATGTACCTATTGTAGGAGTCCATTTATAGGAAATGTCCAGAATAGACAGGTTAGTGGTTTCTAGGTGCTGGGGAGATGAGGAATAACTGCTAATAGATATGGGATTTTCCAAGAGGGTTGCTAAAATATTTATGAAATTAAATATCAGATTGTACTGAACTGTATACTTCAGATGAGTAAATTTTATGTTATGTAATCTATGTTGAGCTTTTTTTTTTAAAAAAGAATAAATCTTGTACTCCCTATTTCACAAAAATTGGTAAAGATATAGTTCATAGATTTCATTCTGCAGTTGTGGGTTCTTTGTTTTACTTTAAACATCTTTATTGACATTCAGACATGCCATTATATTTACTATTTAATGCCCCCTCTTTAAAATTAAGAAGTTAACAGAAGGGCTAGAGAGATGGCTCAGCTGTTAAAAACACTTGCCACTCTTAGAAAGGACCTGGGGGTTTGGTTCCATGCACCCACATGGTGGCTTATCCTGTCTAGAACTCCAGCTCTAGGGGATCTGATGCTCTCTTCCGGCTCCCTAGGGCACCATACTTATACACATAAAATAAAAATAAATTTAATTTTTAAAAAAAATTAATAGGGTTCCATCAAACTGAGCTATGGAACTATGGATTTTGTCCTACACCTTAGAGAGCTGTAGGCTTGTTGGGTTCCTGCTAAAACCCTGGAAAGGTATCTAGGGAATCTCTCCTACTACTCTGCACTATTTACAAGCAGCAGTAGGATCAGGAGCCAAGTCTTCAATCCATTCAGGCCCCCTTCTGGTAGGTAGACCTTACTAGGAAAGGTGCCTGAGCAATAGGGGAAGCAAATATACTTACCTCCTTGATGCGCTGTTGTTCACAGTTGCACAAGAAGTTTCCAAAAAGACAGCTATAGAGGTGATCCAAAATTGTAATCAAGAATAATTCATTAAACTCAAATGCTGAAGGGAACTTAAATGAAGAGAAAAAAAATAAAGTTTAGTCTTTAAGTTTGATTTCCAAAACAAAGTCATATCACTTATTTGTGAAAGAAAGAATGGACTACAATATGGAATATGGCCATATTAAAAAGCAAACAGTACATGCAAAATTTAACTAATTGAGAATTTCAAGTCCAAGCTGATATATCTGTATAAGAAACAATTATAACCAACAAAATTTGTTGTGCTCTTCAGTACTCCAAAAACTAGGTAGCTTCCAGTTTCTCATAGGGTAGAACAAAGCCCAGAGTTACCCTTCTGCCAGAAAGAACTAGACAGCTGGATAAAACACACAAAACAAATGTCTTTAGATACTGGCAGTAGGCAACATGGAACTGTGGCGCTTGAGAGAAGACAAGTCAATGAGGGAAGCACTATTATTGGACCTGCTTTCTGCCTGGAGGCACACTGCAGGCCACAAAGTGGGGAGGAGCTCTCCAGGTTCAACATTTACCAAAAGTGATTCAAGAGAAACAGAATATGTGACTAGCTCTATATATGTATTAGAGACTACTCATACTAAAGAACTCCCAAACAAATATAATCCCATGAACTCATACTTCTAAATCATCACCAATGTGTAAACAAACTGAATCTAGTAGTATATAAAATGGGTAATAATACATGACCAAGTATGGTTTATCCTAGGAATGCAAGGCTAGTTTCACACTGAAAATAACTGGTACAAAAAAACCAATTACTATAATTAATCATGTTAACAGATTAAAGAAGAAAAACCATATGGTCACCTCAATTGTTTTACACAATGCATAATGTGGTTTTTCAGAATTTCAGTGAAGATTATTAGCACTGCCAACAGGTTCCAGCCAGTAACAGCCATTTAGCAGCCATGAGACATCTAGAAATAATAATGATCTCAGCAGCAGGCCTGTATTGAGTGCCCACTATGTGCCAGAGTTATAATTTAAAACACTGAAATATACTGTTGAATGAAGCAAAGTAAGCTGGAACAAAAGCAAATAAACAGAAGTACCTATCATATTTACATCAAGTCAGTTTACACTAAAGATCTATTCTTGGGAAGAGAGCAGGTATTTAAGTTATGAAACACTTGTCCAGTGCAAAGCTCCGATTCAATATCTAGTACTGCAAAAACAAACAATTTCTATTATCCAGTCAGAGTGATGCTTGCATACTAATGTTGACATCTCTTGAGTGACAACTAGGATCACTGACACAGAAGTTTCCTAATACAGTTAGGCTAGTATGTAGGGTAGTAGTCTGAGCCAATGGAGACACTGAATATTATACCTATTCTAGAAGTCTATATTCTGGATCTGGAAGCTTGGGTGGGTGTGTTCTAACTGCAAGCTTTAATGTAGCCAACTGGGTGCCAGGTGTGGGAGGACAAATAGGCAAGGTTCAGTTCAAGCCTAACAGCACTCATGAAAAACAGAAACCCAGGTTCAATCTACACCTACTGGGTGGTGGAACAAGATGGCAATTGCTCAAAGAGCACTGTTGCAGAAAATAATTTAGGATCCAGTTCAGTAGGGACAGTGGTAGTACCAGGGAATTGCAAACAGAAGATTAAGTTTCTACAAGCTGTAGTTTGTTTTCTTGTCATCATCCAGAAACTATAATTTACCTAAAATGTAGTCTCAAAAAATCCATCATAATGTGCACTGAAATTCTGTACTTTTTGAGGAACAAAAGAATCAAGGGTTATCTCAAAGGGTAACTGTTCCTTTAAACTACAGATGCTCTAGAAAGTTTCTAAGATGCTAAAGAATCCCTCAAGCATTTTCCCTAGTTCCTTTTGTAATAGTTTGTCTACGTACAAAACAGCTCATTGTATTCTGAGATTTTTTTCGGACTTTATACTGATTGAACTCAATTTGCAGAAGGCAAATGAAAAATAAGCAAATCATATTACATGGATATATATTTTACTAGCTTGTTATATATAAAATCATTTTTTGACTTATAAAGATTTACCACTTATCTCTTCTCCTCAGGTACTAATGCTATTTTAAGGAAAATTACACACACATTTAATGAACAGAATCAGACAGTTGTGAGAAGCCCCTGAACTATTCCACCCAATCCCCTTATTTTCTTTCTTAAAAACCAATAAGCAGCACAAAATAACAGATTAGAGGTAAAAATAAGCACTCATCAGTATGAGGAATGGAGGTCAATGTGAAAGGACAGACACACATGTGCATGCCAATGTACATGTTCCGAAGCATTTTGAGAAAATGAGCTAGTTCATATCTATGAGATGGTTATCACATTTATTTTTGCATTTAACTTTTAAGGTAATTTCTCTTAAATGTGATTCATGCTTTCTTTTCTTGAATGGAACAACAACTGAGTTTTGTCATTTGTAGGGTACCATAAACAGAAGGACTTTCAGCCAGCCTCTAGGCCTTCTCAACTCAGCCTGTCTTTTATATTACCTTTCACTTTGGCATGCTCCCCTCAGATCTACTATTTTTAATCCTCTATGACATGGAACTCAGTTAACATAAGACCCATGTCAGCTTGCTGATGCTAAGTCTAAAGGTAAGAGCCTGTTCCAAGTGATGGCCTATAAGATCTATTCCAAATCCTCTCCCCTTGTTTGTTATTCTTGAAAGATAGGTCTGATCCTAGACCCTTGCCACAGTCCGTGAACTCATAGCACCAAAAAGGCAGCTCTGCAAACTTCAGCATACAGTCACTGACTCACATTCTGGTATTTTAATAATAAACCCAGGGGATTCATGTGCTGGTTCAAGTTCCAGCTGAGCTGGTCTAGCATTTGCTGTGGTGATATATTGTGTACCCTAATAAAATTTGCTTTAAGATCAGAGAACAGACAAGCCACTGGATTAAACATAGATGCCAGGCAATGGTGACACACACCTTTACTCCTAGTACTTGGGAGACAGAGATCTTTGATGAGTTCAAAGCCACCCTAGACTACATGAGATTGACTCAGTCTAGGAAAGAAAGAGAGCCAAGGCAGTGCTGGCACACACCTTTAAACACAGTACTTGGGAATCACATACCTTTAATCCCAACCTTTGAGATCTCATGCCTCTGCTACCAGTATTTGGCAAGTACACATGCCTTTAATCCCAGCACTAGGAAGGAAGTAATATGGCTGGGTGGAAAAAGGTATATAAGGTGTGAGGTAACAGGAACTAAAGCCCCTTTTTCAGCTGAAGCTTTTTGGCTGAAGCCCTTTTTGGCTGAGAGTCTTTGCAGCTGGATCCCTTTCAGCTGAGGAAGCCTTTGGCTGAGGACTTAGAAGCATTAAGTCAGAGGATTCAAGAAATTGTCCAGGTGAGTGGCAGTAGCTTGTTCCTTTGTCTCTCTTATCTTTCAGCATTTACCCCAATATCTGCCTCTGGGTTTTTATTATAAGACCATTTAAAATTCGAGCAACATCTGGCATCTAACTTTTGGGGCATGAATTCACGAATTCACTGGCTCAGGACGAAGCTACACATGGCCTGAGTCCCTGCCCCTGCCTCTCTGCAGCAAACTCCATAGGTTTTGGGGCTGCAAACACACAGGAATTAGCTGCTTTCATACATTCCCCCACTGCAGAGAGCTTGCTCTCTAGTTTCTTTCCTTTGGCTTTCTTTGGGCCCCCTCCTATGGCTGCTGCCACACCGTCATCTGAATCATCACTGTCAGCAGATTTGGTGAGTTAATTGGGATTTCTTAAAGGGAGGAATTAGTTAAAAGAAAGTTTTTTTCCCCCACATCAAAAAATAGGAAACATTTTTACAATGGAGGGAGTTTGGTCTCTGTTTGATAATACAATTGTCAGTTTAAAAATGGAACAATTAAATGAGAGGATAATTAATATAGATGGGATTTATGTAATGTCAATTATAAATATTATTTGTTTGATTATTTCTGTTTTATCATTTAAAAGGTTGGTTAATATTAGTGCCAAGATAAAAGTTTTAGAAAAACCTGTTAAAACAGATCATAGAGATATTCAGAAACAGATAGAGGAATTTAAAGGGAAACCAATTTCAACATTGCATTATAAGGTTACAGAGAAACAGCCCAAGGTTTTCAGACAGCCAACCTTAATCTATCCAGTAACCATACAGGAATTACCCAGTGATAGATATCCTCAAGGCTATGTAAGAGCTGGATTCCTGTGCAAATGTTAGATTTGAGGAGATTCAAAGAAACGATAGACTCATATGGCATCCACTCATATTTAGTGAAGCAGATGTTAAACTGGTGGTCAACTTGTGATAGAATTATCCCTCAAGACTGGACAGATTTGGTTACAGCAGTGTTAGAGGCTGCTCCCCAATTACAATGGAGGACCTGGTGGAAGGATGAGGCTAAGACCATTGAACAATGAAGTAGGGCTAGAGGTATTGAAATATCCCAAGATCAACTTCTTGGAGAAAGCAATTATGCTGATATACAAAGACAATCTTTATATGATAACCACACCCTGGCTTTATGATGCATGGCAGCCTTGAATGCTTCTGACAGAATTAAAGAAATAGGAAAGAAGATTGAGTTATTTACAAAAGTTAGAACTTTCACTGATTTCTTACAAAGACTGACTTTAGCAGTAAACAGAATGATACCAAATTCAAAAGCTAGACAAATAATAATTGAATCTCTGGCTTTTGAAAATGCCAATGCACAATGCAAAAGGGTAATTAGGCTGTTAAAGGCACGATCAGCACCCTTGGAGGAATGGATCCAAGATACAATTAATATTGAATCTCATGACCATGGTGATGCTTGGATAGGAGAGGAGCTTTCCAGAGGTTTGAAGAAAAATAATAATGTCAGATGCTTTAATTGCAGTAAAGTTACCTAAAAAGGAACTGTAAACAGTATGTTCCCAGAAACAATGTTTTTTCAAGGAATAATCCCAACAGAATGCCCCTCACTTATGGATTATGCAGGAGGTGTGGTAAGGGTAAACACTGGACTAACAAATGTGGGACAGACAAGGTAATCCCTTGCCTTTGCCATCGGGTAATTCCCTGAGCGACCTCTTGCAGGGCCCCATGTCAAATTTTGTTCAGTCCTTTACTGTCATCATAGAAGAAACTCATTCCCAGAGCAATTAAAGAACCTAATGCCTATTGTAAGAAACCATATTGCTCTGGATAGAACAAAAATAGAAGAGAGAACAAAAAATTAGGAGAAACCATAAATCAAATATGGTAAAGATTAGATTTGTGTTGGAGACCATGAGGTTTCTTAGTGGCTGTACCCAGCAGGAATGCATAAGAGGTTGATTGGATCACGGGCCTGGGTACTAGGTGTTTGTAAGGGTCTACACTTGATTGTAACTAGCAAGCAGGAGGTATTCTGCTCCACCCCTTGGCATTGTTATAAATAGACCTTTGGAATAAAGTTCTGGAACCATTTGGATAAGGATCCAGGCCCACTTGAGTCTATCTTGTGTTTTCTCTCTGTTTCTCTCCCTCTACTTCTTACTAACTCTCTTATCCCTCATTCCTCAAGAGTTCTGGGGCAAATAATAGTGGGGGCTGGTCCTTCACAGATTTGGAAACTCCCCAAAGTTAGGATTGGGGAAGAGTTTTATTTTTGTGTTTTCAGGAAAATAAAAACAACCATCTTGAAGAATTTAACAACCTTTGGACAAATAAGCATTCAAAGAATAAGAGAGAACTACCTGGAATAAATTACCAAGAAAAGGAATAATCTGACCTAATGCAGTCTTTGAAGTCTCCAAAAAGATGATGGGACCCCACAATAAGGATTCCATCAGGATGGTGATAATGCCATTAAGCTGACCAGCACCACTCTAAGATCAGTTTTGGACTACAAACTGCTCAGGACAATTTCGAGATGGCTAGCTGAGATGATCCAGCCTCACATGCTCCTTGAGCAAGGACTTGAGACAAGCCCTACACTTCCCAATTATGCAGAGACTGGACAACAAATGATACAGCTACCTCTCCCAGGACTTGACAATTAATCCAAAAATTTTCTTTTCAGTATCCCCCAAAGATGCCTTCGCCCCCAGACAGCAGGAAGTAATTTTAAGAACATGACAAGAGGTGGGGTGGGTGGTTTTTGGTCTTTCAATGGGTTATAGATAATTGTCATTGTTTAGGATGGTTAGTTACAAGTTGTTATTGTTAATGGTCACGAAAAAGGCTAAACAAAAGAGATTAGATTTAAGGTTCTTGTTTGAAAAAATAAGAGGATATAGATAAGAGATAAGAGGTAGATTATTGAATCTACTATGCAAAAAAAGATACAGAAATGATGGATAATGGGTAGATTATTGAGTCTACTCTGAAAAGAAAAAAGAGAGAATATGGATATGATAAGATAAAAAGGTAGATTATTGAATCTACTTTTAAAAGGCAACTACAAGTTTTAAATATTTTACATTAGATTGGATTTTTGTATATTATATAAAAATTACATATATTGATACAAATTTGAGATTGATTTTGTTAGAATATACTGCATATATTTATAATCTTGTTCAATGTATTGTACCTATACAGTTCATTTAACAATATTATGCAAATTGCTAGTCCTTGAAAGTTATTATTACCAACTAATTAGGATATAGAGAAATGAAAGTTAGTAGTTAGTCATTACAATCAAACTTGTAGTTATGTTAGTATGTTTTCAAGTTCAAAGAGAGATATATCTTAGATATACAGGTCATGTTCAAACACTTCAGAGATCTACAGAATATGACATTTAATATATTTTAATAACATAGATTTTTTTTTTCTTTTTTTAAGACAATGAGACATGTCTGCTCCTGGCAGCACCAATATACTTCAGAGAAGAGGATGGACATTGAAGAAACTCCTTATGGAGTTTACTTTCTTTGTGGCAAGTTGGCCACTGGGCAAGAAAATGCCCTTGCTTCAACTGTTGAGAGTATGCTATCCAAAATGGACAAGCAGGACACAAAAGAAATGACTGCTGAACCTTGCCAAGACAAGGTAGGGAGACCCTTTAGAAAATCCTGCTTTACAGACAAGTCTGTCAGATATGCTAGGCCTGCAGGCCAAAGATGGATGCCCCAACGTTGCAGAGGAAACTTGGGTGGCTGCCCAGGCAACCAGCTGTTTCTGTCATTTCTCACATTTTTTGGAAGTTGCTTGTTTACACTTCTTGCTTACTTAGGTAATATTATTTCCTTCTTGGGTCTCTGAGGGAGTTGAAGACTAGTTAGTGATAGTTATAGTTTTCTTTGTTAACAAATTCAGGAAAAAACTCACTAAAAAGGTGTAAAGTGTATAAGTTTAAAAGACATCAAATGATAGTTTTTGGTTGGTAATATAAGTTAGGATAGAAAGTGAATTAGGTACAACATTTTGGACTCACCAAAATAGGATAGATAATGGAGTATTTTCGCTGGATTTGTCAAATGTTTATGGACTGTACGTTATTAATATACCTCTTGATTGTATGCATTTTATATACTTATTGTACTTATTGTATATAGTTTTTCTTATATTAGTTATAACCTTCTTTTATTATTTTAGACAAAAAAGGGGAAATATAGTGATATATTGTATACCCTAATAAACTTGCCTGAGGATCAGAGGACAGAGCCAGCCACTAGATTAGAAAAAGAGGCAGGCAGTGGTGGCATACACCTTTTAACCCAGTACTTGGGAGTCACATGCCTTTAATCCCAGCCTTTGAGATCTCATGCCTCTGCTACCAGTATTTGAGAAGCACACACACCTTTAATCCCAGCACTAGGAAGGAAGTAATATAGCTGTGCAGAGAAAGATATATAAGGCGTGAGAAGGCAGGAACTAAAGCCCCTTTTTTGGCTGAGGCTTTTCATCTGAAGTTCCTTTTGGCTGAGAGCCTTTGCAGCTGGATCCCTTTCGGCTGAGGAAGCCTTTTGGCTGAGGACTCAGAAGTATTAAGTCAGAGGATTCATGGAGTTGGTGAGGTGAGACGTGGCAGTAGCTTGTTTCTTTGTCTCTCTGATCTTTCAGCACTTACCCAAATATCTGGCTCTGGGTTTTAATTATAAGACCATTTAAAATTAGAGCAACACTGTGCCCTCAAACATCAGAAGAGCCTGGAGGGCTTAGAAACCCCAGAATGTTGGTTCTAGCTTTGAGTATCAACAGGTCTGTAGTGGATCTAGAGCTGGTATGGCCACCAAGTTCCCAAGGGATGCTGCTGGGAAGCAGTCCACACTGTGATGGGGAGTGAAGCAGAGCATTTTGTCATTGCAAAACAAGTCTACCAGTAATAGTAGCCCACAGTGAGCAAACAAGGGTGGTACTTCATAGCTTTCCATAGTGAGGAGATAAATGTCATCTGAGAAGTTTGAAAAGGCTTTCAGGAGCATCAAACATGAACATCAAGGCATTTGGAGGAGCCCTGAAGATGGCCAGGAGTTTCTCACAGATGCACAAGACGGACAGCATTTAGGCCCTGGTTCTGTCTCCAATTTACTACCACTCAAGCCAGGCAGAACAGCACAGACTGGGGAAAACTACTCTGCCTTTTATCTCCTTTCTGGGTCCAAGTTCTTGTCTCTGGCACAGTCTCCTATCCCAAGGCTAGGACTCCAATCTCAGATTTGGATGTTAGAGATTAGGGAATATCTGAGTGGCTCTTATTTAAAGTGAAGCTGCAGGGCCTGATTAATTCAGGGAAGGGGAATCCTTGTATGTTTCCTTGCTTAGCAGACCCCTGTTCAGTGAAGTTACTAAGCCAAAACCATAACTTAGGACAAAAAGCTCCCAAGCTTCCTCTCTGTTATTGACTCTTAGATACTCATTTCTCTCAGTGACTCTGGTGTTTGAAGGTTTATGGCCTGGAACAGAGTGTGGAGATTCTCAGATAGCCTAGACTGACTCATTTAGCTAGCAGTTTTAAGGTGGGATGAAATCTTGGAGTAAGTGCTCAGCAGAGGATTGACAAAGGGGAAAAGGCAGAAGCAGCATTAACTGTGGATTTGAGACTTGATTTGCACAGTTAGTGGATAAGGGGATTGACCAAAACCACTGGCAGAAGAAAACTGTTTCTACTTTTCTGTTCACATCTTTAAGTGAATGAGAATCAAACTGTGTTGAGAAGTAGAAGGGGCCATTTTAAACACACACACACACACACACACCCTCATTTTGAATGAAATAGCAATGGAAATTTAATTTTCAACTATGAGATATATTTGAATCAAAAACTATAATATGTCAGAAATATACTTGAAATCTCTTACCTGTCTTGTCATCTGCCAAACACAATCAATAAACTGAAGAAATATAGGTGATCGGTCAGCATCTGCATGGTTGTCATCACCATGGCCCACTCTCTGGAAAGAAGCAAAAGATTTTTTGTTTCTGCGTGTGTGTGTGTGTGTGTGTGTGTGTGTCTTATATTCCTCTCAAAAGTCACTTAATTTGTCCAGTCATGTCTCATCATGCCTACAAGAATTCCTGCTTATCATGAGTACTCAGAATTGTTTGTAAGAAGGATGAATTAGAACATTGGAGCATAATGATACATAGTATAAAAATGCCACAACAAAAAGCACTACTTTGTATGACTTTAAAAAATAAATGACTACATAATTATAAGAGTTCATTAAAGTAAATGAATTTTCATTTCTTTTAGGAAACGATATTTCAGTTTACTCCATCTTTACATGGTGATGGTTTTATAATTTCACTTTAATATAGTTGATACCAAGAAAGATGGAGAACTGGCTAGCAAACCTTTCAGTTCAAATGATGGTATCAAGGGCCACTAATATATCAGTGTAGGAGACCTAATTAGGAGTTCACAAAATAGGACATAGTTCAGAAATGTCAGGAAGAGGGCTAAGAAAATGGCTCAGTGTGGAAAGTACTTTGTGCCCAAGCAGAGGACCCGAGCTGAGACCCCTAGTACCCATGTAAAAGCTGGTTATGGTAGCACATGCCTGGAACCTCAATAGTGGGTGGCACAGACACAAAGACCCTGGAGTCTTGATGACCAATCTAGGCTAAATGGTGAGGTCCAGCTTCAGTGAGAAACCTGTCTCAAAGGTGGAAAGTGATAGACAAAGAAATCCTGATGTTAACCTCTGGCCTCTATATATCCACACACATAAACACATCATACACATATACACAAATAATAAGAAATGTCAGTAAGTCTGAGGATGAAAACATTGGTTAAGACTTTATAAGTGCTAGCCATTTTTACATGACTTAGAGAACCCAAGATCTCACTCTTTAAATGATAATGGGGCAGAGTACTTTCTCAAGTAAGTCCAGGATCACACTTCATACCTTTGATATTTTATATCAATGCATTCATACTTAAATGTAACATTCCTGATCAAATAAAGAGATTTGTCAGAAGCACTGAAAGTTCAATGAATAAAAAGACATCCACAGATAACATTCTAAAAGAAGCTTCAAATGAGCAAAAGGATAAGAAAGGAATGATTATGAAGCAGATTATTCAATCCCCACTTGAAAACTTGAAAAATAATTAATGAAACTGGAAGGACATAAAAACAAGGAAATGACAAAGTAATGTCAGCATCTAACAACCAGAGTGGTGGGTTCCAAGAGGAGTTGGAGGAAGGTAAGGAGGAATGGACAAAATCAAAACATATTGTGTATGTGTATAAAAATTTGAAAGACTAAATTACAAAATTATTTTTAAAAAATCTCAGAGATGTCATGCATGGTGGCACACACCTTGAATCAGAGCACCCAGGAGGAAGAGGCAGGTGAATCTCTGTGAATTTGAGGCCAGCCTGGTCTATATAACTAGTTCCAGGCCAGACAGGGCTGCATAGCAAGACCCTGTCTCAAAGGACTACACATGCATGCATGCGTGTGCACACGTGAGTACACACACACACACACACACACACACACACACACACACACACACCCTCTTAGAGCACCCAGGAGGAAGAGGCAGGTGGATCTCTGTGAGTTTGAGGCCAGTATGCTCTACATAGTGAGTTTCAGGCCAGACAGGGCTACATAGTAAGACCCTGTCTCAAAGGAATCCAAACACAAAATAAACCTCTTAGAGTATATTACCTTATTTTCATTTGGTGGGGTAGGTGTTTAGTTTTGCTGTGGTGGTGATTGTTTTGGGAGACTGTTTCTATTTTACTTTAAAGGTTTATCTATTTTTATTTATGTGCATTATGTGTGTAAGGCCAAAGACTATTGCATCCGCTGTACCCAGAGTTACAGGTAGTTATGAGCTGCTATGTTGGTCACTGAACTCAAGTCCTCTGCATAGAGCTGCAAGTACTCTTAACCACTGAGTAACATTTATAGTCCTGCTTCTTTTAGATTTTAAATTATGATAAAAATATGCAACATAAAGGTCACCAATGCTTAAAAACATCCTTAAATGTATAGTTCAATGACATTAATCATATTGTTTTATAATCATTAATACCATCCATTCCAAAACTTTCATCTTTTCAAATTGAAACTCTGCTCCTATTAAATAGTAACTGGCCACCCTATACCCCATAATTCATGGAAACCAGCATACTACTTTGTAGTATTCTAGCTACTTTGTGTAAATGGAAAACATACAGTATTTATCATTTTGTGTCTGGCCTATTCCATTCAACATAACGTCTTGAAGGTTTATCTATGTTGTAGCATATGTCGGAACTTCCCTCCTATTTTAAGGCAAGTACCTTTACCCTCTGAGCCAACTCTCCAGTCCTCATCATTTTCTTTTTAGCATCTTACTAACCTCCTCTGGTGTAAGGTATCCTGCCTGGCCCTCAGAATTCTAGGCATTTTAATAGGATGTGGAAGAGGGACATTCCTTGGCAAGGTACCTAGGATACCAAGACAACTGAGGCACAGTGCCTGGGTATGAGGATTAATTAATTTGTGGTGTAGTCAAGGGGGTAAAGACCTGTAAACAACAAGGGTAATACACTACTACAAGGGCCTTTGCATGTGCATTGGGTATAGTGAGGACAGAAAGGAAGGAGTGAACAATCTTAGGATGAGGCTGAGGAGAGTATAAGGGAGTAAAGTCACATAAGATGCAGTCATGATGCTGATCTCATTTAGATAAACTTTGAATGACAGGGAGACACCTGCTCCCTAATATATCCATGAATGTACTGTAATCAGTGAGGAAAAGTGAGGGGCACTTGGAGAACTGTAAGTGGGTGGTCAGGGCTCACACTCAGGGAATGAGTGAAGAGGAGGAAGTTGAGAGGTGGGACTAGAGAGTTGAGCTAGGGACACATTGAGTGACACACTGAGTTCATACTGGTCAGTGACAACATTAGACATGTTTCTGGGAATGCTCCATTTGGTTACAGGGGGATGACAGGAAGTAAGGGGGCAGACTTCAAAAAAGCTACTTAGGAGACTTTCTGAAAGAGATGAATATACCAAAATTAAGGGAGAAGTGGTGGCGATGTAAAGGAGAATAATAGATCTGAAGATGGGCTTAAAGTTTTAGCACTGGCTGAGATCATTAAGAGATGACACATTATACATACAGAGAAGAGAAATAATCCCAGGACTGAGCCCTAGAGCACCACAATGAAGTTGGAGATAGTAGGCCCAAACTAGAAAAAAATGCAAACGATTGTAGAACCACAGCCTAGTGAAAAAAAAAAAAAAACTTCTGAAAGAAGGAAAGAACACCACAAATGCTCAGGCTAAGTAAGGGAAGGGTTTGGCAAAGTGGCTGTGATAAGACCAGTTGTGATTGATAGATGAGTGTGAGAAGGAAGCCCAGTTGAAGTGGGGTCAAGACAGACAAGAAAGAAAAAGGCAGTGGTAAATACATATGCATAAAATAGTTCTGATGAGTGTTCTAATAAAGGCAGGTAGATAACTGCAATGATAGCTGGAGGATATCATGAAGTCAAAAGGGTTGCAGTTTAGGGTATACCAGCATATTTATACAGCCTTGGGAACAGAGACAGGATAGAAAGAAGTCAGCTAGAAAGTTCTACAATAACGTGCAAGAAATAGGTGATAAAAGCAGGCAAGAGCAGGTACTAGTTTGATGACCCTGAGGTTTATTCATGGAAACAACAAGTAATGTGGAGAACGGAGACTCAGCAAGTGATGGTTGAAGACCTGAAGCCCTATTCACATACTGTCTCAGCTGTGTGACCTCAGGTAGATAGCTCACATCCTAGAAACCTGATTCACCATTTGTCAACTGCAGAACTGCCTATCAAGACTGAGATAATCATATTGGAATCTTATGGTCATCTCTCTATCTTTGTAGCTGTGGCATGCTGAATTTTCAGCATTAGCAAAGATGGATGAGAACACAACACTGTGAGTCCATCGTGACGCATGAGCTTCTTGTTGGCCCTGGTACTGCCATGGCTGTTATGTCAACCCACAGCTCTTAGTACTTCCTCTCTGTTTAAAGAACCTTGAGAGCCTTCTTTCCCTCAGGACATACATTCTAGGGAGGAAAGATGAAAGAAAGCAGCCGCTGAGACTTCAGAGAAAATCAGCTGCAAACATATGAAAACCCCATACTCTCTTCCCCATGGAAATCAGATTTTGCTGAAGGGGAACAAGTATTTAAGATAGTGCTTTAAAATAGCCACAAGATCTCTGAAGAGGGGCCAGGTTCAGCAGTAGGCACTTAATAAATCCAAATTCTTCCCCCTGTAACACCCAACTGCAGAAGGAAGGAAACCAAGGCAAAAGAAATGTCTAAATATCTGACAACAGCTTCCCCAGGACATGAGGCTCAGAGGCTATGAAGCTATCCCCTCCCTCTGGGAGGGCTTCTGCCTAGCCCTCCTCCTTGAAGTATATTCACAGCAGGTAACTTGGATCCCCACACGTATGCTACTCAAGTCCTTGCACTGCCCATCCTGCAATCCACATTGAACTTCAGTAGGACTTTGGGACTATTCCAATTCAAGGGATGATCCCCAACAGCTCAAGAGACTTTGCAGAGTAGGATTCACTGCCAGTTACAGTCACATACAAATGGCTGCTCCAAAATGCCCACCAAATGACCCAGCAATTCACTCAGGTATATACTCCGCATATTGAAAGCAAGAGTTTCTAGGCTGAATGATATACCCAAACCCCAGTACTTTATAATGTCACGGTATTTGGAGGCAGGACCTTTAAAGCAGTCACTAATGTTAAGTTCTGACCCAATATGACTGCTGTCTTTAAAGATACCAGGGAAATGTTCACAGAGGAAAGGCCATGTGGGAAGAGGCAAGAAGAGCATGACATGGCCATCTATAAACTAAGAAGAGAGACTTCAGGAGAGACCAACACTACTGGAACTTGATTTTGGACCTCTAGCCTCCATAACAATGAGAAAATATACATTTTCTAGCCTCCATAACAGTGAGAAAATATACATTTGTGGTTTGTACCAGTCTGTGGTACTTTGTTATGGAAAAACTCGTGTATCCACACATAATTAACCAATTGTAGGTACCTCATTGGACTTTATAAAGGCAGATTAGGAGTCTGGGGGCTGAAGGGAGGTAGAATGGTATATATAGGGCTTCCATTTGGGATGACTAATAGGTTTGGGGACTAGAAAGAAGTAATGATTACAAAGCATTGTGAATGTAGTCTAGGACACAGTATTGAACACTTGAAAGTGGTTAATTCTGTGTTAAGTGGATTTGATTTCATTTTAAAAGAAAGGCATTCCCATCAGGAATCTACATTATGGAGATCGTTGGTATTTTATTTTGGAAATTTAGGTCTGGTGCAAAGGAAAAAGGCTGTTTATGTGTGTAAATATATGTTACCAAATGCCATATACATGTATGTGGGATAGCAAAAGAGTCACACATAAACCAGATCAACATACCAGTGCAAATCTGTGTCCAAAGCTTATCCACTCCTTTTCTATGAGAGCCTCAAATCCTTTAATGGTCCGGTAATAACTGTCTAACATCAGCATTGCCAGAGATGTGAGCTGGGATGTTCGGTCCCATCCATCGCTGCAGTGGATCACCACGGAAGTTTTCCCAGATTCTATTTTATCAGCAATTCTTACTGCCCCAGCAAGCAGCACCTTCAGAAAATAAGGTAAAATAGACAACGCTTCATTAAATGTTAACCTCTGTATAAGATAATTCTGTGAAAAATTTTGGATGTTCCAGCCTATAAACAATATAAGAATGCCATCTAGGGCTGAGGCTCTACTTCAATGAGTCCCCAGGCTCCAGCCCCAGTACCCCAAACAAAACAAAACACAAAACAAATAAACAACTACAAAATTAATTAAGAATCACTAGGAAGTGTTAGCATTTTTTAAAAACTATGAAAAACAATCGGAAGTAAATGGGGTCCTTTATTGAAGGGTCACAAGGTTCCGTTATAAACCTGACTTACTAGGTATGGCGCTCATCTGTTCGGCAAGTTCAGACTAGTCTGGGTTATGTAGTAAGTTTAAAGTCAGCCCAGGCTACACAGAAAGACTCTCTCATTTAAAAAAAAAAAGAAACTTTGGGCTGGAAAGATGGCATAGCAGTTAAGAGTGCTTAATGTTCTTGCAGTGTTTGGTTCCTGGAACTTAAGTCAGACAGCTCACAAACACCTGTAAATCCAATTTCAGGGGGTCCAATACAGTCTTCTGGCCCATGCAGGCACAGATCCTCACAAGTGCATATAGTAACCCCCACACATACATATAATTGAAAAATAAGACCAAATCTTTTTTAAAAAGCCCAAGGACGGTGGTGGAGTCAGGAAGATCAGAAGATCAAGAGAACTTTAGCTAAACAGCAAATTTGAAGGCTAGCCTGGGCTACCTGAGACTGTCTCAAAGTTAATTATTTATTACTTAATAATTAAAACACTGGGAATTTTTGTCAGAAAAGCCCTCCACAAAGACCATAGTCCAACTGTTTCCAAAAGGAATGTTCAAAACCTCTCATACATAGCCAAGATGCATTAATCTGTGGTGTGGAAAAAACACTTAGAAATATTTATGACAGATGTTAGATGTCTGAATTGGAAAGCAGATAAAAGATTGAACTTCTTTACCCTTATATATTCCAGCCAATGTGTCCCATCCACATTGGATAGCCACCGTGACTCATCAATGGAAGGGTACACGATCTCCTTTAATTTACGTAGTGATTCCCTCATCACATGAATATTGTGGATCTCCAAAAACACAAGTTCTGCATTGGGGTAAGCACTTTCACTTTCATATCCTCCACCCTTTGCCTATAAAAGAGCAAAATATATGCATTACTTCTTCTGAAATTAACTTTTCTACTGTTTCTACTGTAACCAGACATAGACCACTAAAGAAGCAATAAATTCCTATACCCTTGCATGGTTGCCCTAGAACTGCCAGAACACAACAGGTTACCATGAACTCGCAGTACAAAACAACAGAAATGTGTCTTCTCACTGCAGTGCACCACCACCACCAAATCTAAGGTTCTCAAGGCCAGGAGGCTGAAATACAGGTGCCACAGGGTCAGACTCCCTTGGAAGCCTCTAGAAGAATGTGCTACTTACTTTTCTCATTGTTGTGACAAAAGTATGTGAAAAAAGTACTTAAGGAAAGAAAGTGGCTCACAGTCTGAGGACATAGTCCATTACAGCAGAGAAAGAGTAGTGATAGATGCGAGAGGTATCTGGTTACATTGATGAATGTTGCTGCTTAGATGACTTTCTCTTTTTTATTTAGTCCAGGACCCCAGCCTAAGGGATGGGGCTGTCCACGTTCAGGGTGAGTCTTCCCTCCTCAGTTGAACCTCCCTGACATCACTCTCATAGTCATACCGTGGAGTGTGTCTATATGATTTTAAATCCCATCAGCTGATGATCAAGACCAACAACCACAGAGAATACTTACTATTCCTTGGCTCTCCTGGTTCCTAGTAGCCCTAAGCATTCTAGGTTTATACACTCATTGCCTGAATCTCTACTTCCATGTTTGCACTTGATCTTCTTTCTCCCCTTTGTCTCTGCCTCTGTTGTCCTTATTTTAAAAAAGCTAGCAAGATAGCTTAGTAGAGAAGGCACTTGCCACCAAGCCTGACAACCTGCCTTTTATTGATACCTAGGACCCATATAGTACAAAGAGAGAACCAAATCCTGCAAAGTTGTCCTCTGGCCTGTACATATGAGCATGTTCACATGCATACAAATAGATGTAATAAAAAAGCAACTCTGTCATGCTGAATTAAGGCCCATCATAATCTAACATGACTTTGGTTTAACTTGATTACATTTATAAGGAATCTTTCAAAATATACTCATATTCATAAGTACTAGGAACCAAGACTTCAATGCATCCTTTTATTGAGGACATAATTCAAGCCTTAATAATCCTCCTTCACCCATTATGGTTTTTAAGTCAGTACCAACTGGTTCTTATTCAAGGTTCCTTCTGCTACCAAGAAAATGTCATACTACCATAAAATTTCTG
>LZPO01116979.1:444429-460003 GCA_001675575.1 Neotoma lepida
CACTGCCTAACCTCTATGTTTAATCTAGTGGCTGTTCTGTTCTCTGACCCCAAATAAGTTTTATTAGGGTACACAATATTTTGGGGGACATAAAACAATCACCACAGCTTGCAGACACCACTGTGTACCACAGCGAGAATCTGCCATGATGCGCTCAAGCCTGAATGCTGTGGCGTCTCGCGGCCCACATGAGACATGAAGTAGAAAGCTGCTTTTAGCTTAATTTTAGAATTTGTTTTTAAGTTCTCTCAAGTTTTAGGTGGAAAGTCTTGCCACCATGTATGGGCGCCATTTGTAAGTGAATGTTTTGTCTGGGTCCCGCCAGGCCCCACATGGTCCAGCCCACCCAGCGGTCCCGCAGCCACTTATAAATTAATAATTCAAAAGCTTATATTAATTACAAATGCTTGGCCATTAGCTCAGGCAATAACCAATAGGGATAAATAATTTAAATATCCATAAACAGATATTTAGGCAAATAGAATGTAGTCTCTCTATATAATAGAATATTATTCATCCATAAAAAGGAATGAAGTATAGATGCTAAAAAATTGATTAATTTTTAAAATGAGTGAAAGAAGACAGACACAAAGGAGTACTTAAATGTATGATTCCATTTTTATAAAGTGTCCAGTTCAGGGGAATCTCTGCAGATAAAAGCATATTAATTGGTACCAGAGGCTGGGAAAGGAGAATGGGGACTGGCAGCAATGGGTATAGAGTTTCTATTTGGGGTGATGGATTCAGACAGTAGTGCTACTTTTACAGTACTGTGAATATATTGGAAGTCACTTAAGTTTAAACTAAGGAGTTTTGTGTTACTTGAATTTTATGTTGATAAAAAGGTAAACATATGTGTAACACAAAGACGGGCTATTAATTTAATCTGCAACCAACTATCCAGTGTATACAAATGTCCTGCCCTAGTTTAGTACTGGGACAATAATGACTAAGTGGAGACTCTGGTCTTTTAGACTCTCTAAGTCTGGTGGGGTATGAGAGACCAGCTCCCACTTTTTCCCCAGGGTACTCTTGAGGAGAGAGTGATAAGAGATATTAGATAGAAGGATAGAGGGGAGAGAAACAGAAACACAGGATAACCTCAGAAGGGCCTGGATCATTATCCACTGGCCCCTTCTGTCTCTTCTAAAGGGCTATTTATAGAATACCCAGGGGTGAAGCAAAAGACCTCCACTTAGCTTGGCCAAGTATAGCCCCTTCCAATCACCTAGTAACCATGCACATGGTCAAGCAATCCTCTAAATGCAGCCCTGCTGGGTAAAGCAAGCTCAGATCTCACTAGAAAACCTTTGTGGGCCTCCACAATTCCTCCTTCTTGATATAATAAAGCCCCCCCCCCGGTCCCACAGATATATTGTTCCTGTCTTAGGTCATCCTTTTTGAATAATCTTCCTTACCTGTCATGGAAATACACTTTCCATCAAGCATACTCTAGCTTAGGTTAGAAGTTATCAAGAAGAAAGTTTCCCATCTTTGACTACCAGCCTCTGGCAGGAGGAGGTACAGAGCTTAATTCAGCTCTGACTCAGGTCCCTACAAAGAGCTTGCAAATAGTTTCAGCGATCTTCACAGCTGCCACACCTCCCAGTAAAGGAGTAGAGGATAATAAAGATGGAATATCCATATTGGAATGGGTCTAAGGTAACTACAGCAATCTTAGCTGCACCAAACCCTTTTCTAAATCACAACTCTCTCCTAACAGATGCTCTATAAAATTTTCAAGAGACTATTTTGATTCCCAGGAGAAAACAATCATTTCAAAATACTTCAAAGTACCCATTCAAGTAAACAAAAAACCCATGCTAATTATAAAAACACTTTTAGCTGTTTAAGTAGCTCATATATACATGTATTCCTACTATAGCAGTAGAATTTCTGTACAAACTAACTTGATTGTGGGAGGTCTACCCCTTTCTAAACAGAAACAGATGAGTGGAAACTTTTAAGAAGACAGAAAAGCTCCCCTAATTATGACACGTTTGCTTAAATTTTCCAGGGGCCACTGAAACCATAAAATTATATCTTGGGCTACCATAAAAAGTGTTCAGAGTAATAAAAACTTCAAGATGCTTCTAATGTTATTGATTTGGTTTAACCTTTAAAAATTAATGTTACCTAATTTGTCTCGATTAGACAGATATTGATGGAGTAATAAAAACAATTCTAATATGAACTTAACATTCAACTTTTACACTTTTACAAACTTACATTCAACATTTACACTTTTTACAAACATACTCAAAAGAAAACTCTATAGGACTATTTTACAAACTTTAGCACATATCTAGAAAACATCTCTTAATAACACTATACATATTTACAACATGAATTTCAATATACTTATTTATACTTTTTACAAACTTAAATTGAAAAGGAAATTCTATAGGACTTATAAACTTTAGCACACATCTAGAATCTATCTCTTTACTGAACTATTATATTTTCTTTCAACAAGACAGAGAGTTAGCAAATCATAAGTAATTACCATAATGAGCTGCTGTAAAACTCTTAGGAAAAAAAACTTTCTGCACAGCTATTAGGCCTCTGGAGGAGCATCATTGGAGCTGACATTCTTCTGTTCCTCACTCCTCACCAAACTCAGGCAGCCAGCAAGCTTCTGAGGATACAATTTCCCCCTTCTTAATTTTTTGAAGCTGCATCTTAAGATTGCTGTGAGCTCTTTTAATGATGCCAATGTTTCTCTACGGACTTCATTTCCCAAGCTGCCTTTCTCTATATTGTCACTACATTTCTTGAGCTACTTTTCGAACTACATTTCCCAGATTGCCTTTCTGGGTCCAGGAGAAAACTCAGCTGCAGCCAATGGCAGCCGTTACTCTCCCGGTTTCATTCACCCAGTCAAAATCAAGTTTCTCCTCTTCTATCATGGGAGGTTTTTGAATCAAGATTATGCTTTTCACCTGGCACCATCCCTGGAATGGGTTGCGCCTGTCTGTGTGCACTCAGACAGGTGCTTGTCACCAGGAGTGAAAACTTCTTGGTGCTGCAACTTCCCCGCTTCATTGGGTCAGTGAAAAGGAATGAGAGCTTTTTCAGAGAGATTTTTTTTCCCCGATAGATCTTCTACTTGTCCCCGCTTGTCCCTTCCCCTAAGATGCAGAGTCCCTGATGCCTCAGCCATGGCTCCAGCCCTCTGTTTTCTGCAGGGGCTTAAGTCCCCTGCAACCAACTATCCAGTGTACACAAATGTAGTGTCCTGCCCTAGCTTAGTATGGGATAATAATGAGTAAGTAGAGACTCTGGTCTTTTAGGCTCTCCAAGTCTCGTAGGAAGGGCAGAGGAAATCAGGATCAAGGGCAGCACAGGGCTGAGGGTCCTCTGTTCTAGGACAGACAGTTCAGGAGGTGGCAGGTACCTGGACAGCCAAAAGGAAAGGGACACAGATCAGAGAGTACAGAAAAGAACACCTAAGACAAATAGAGCCCAGAGCTTGGTAAGGACATGGCTTCCTGAAATGAAAGTAGGTTCTATACAGAGCGTACCAGGACAATGGTAAGAATTATGAATGATGAAGTCAGAGAGCATGCAGGGACTGGATGGCATGAGTGAAGAGGGCCAGACAGTAGAGGAATGGGGTCATACTGGAAGGGCCTAGGAGGGTGAGACACTCTGCAGGTAGATTAAACACAGAGATGCAATCATCTGGCTGAAGGAAGTAGGGCATAGATGGACATCTGATTTGAGATACTAAAGAGGAAGTACACGGTGGTGATTTGGAACAGTGAGAGTGGATAGGACAAGTGATACCTATGATTCTCTGCTGGGCTGAGAGATAGTAGCATCATTTATTGAGAGTCTATCAGAGAAGGAACATATTCTATGGGGAAGCTTGTTTGCTTTTGAGTACAGCAAGGACCAAATGACTCTGTGAGAAAACTCAGCTGGAGACATTTATAGGCCATGGGATACAAAGGTCTGGAACTCAGAAGAAGTGTGAACTATGAATATAAATATGGAATATTTGTCATATGGATGGGTGACAAGGGAAGACAGAAACATGATGCATGGTGTTCCAGGACAGTGTGTAATGTAAGGACCGAAGAAGAGGCCAGAAGTATGAGGAAGATCAGTATTTGAGGAAAACAATGAAGAGCAGGGATGGGGGAGAGAAGTAGAGCAGAGGGGAGAGAAGATAGAAGAGAATAGGGGAGATAAAAAGGGAGGGGTTACAAAGGAGAGGGAAGGAGAGAGTAGAAAGGGTAGAAGAGAAGGAAGTGGTGGCAAAGAACATGAAGGAATAAAGTTCCTGGACAGGCAGGAGAGGCCAAGGAAGGAACATAAGGCCCAGGGAGAAAGCCCCCTGTTCTACTGCAATAGGAGGTAGGAAGGGGAGACAGTTCCTGTCTGATATAGCTTGTCCTCTATGAAGAAGTAGTCAGTTGTTGAGGGCTGAGCAAGAGTATACACTTGAATAGCCATAAATGGGTTGAAATGGCTTTTGTGGAGAACGGAGAGCTGGTTAGAGAAATGTCGAGGACCACCCAGCAGCACTGAGGGCCCAACTTAGGCTGGAGCACATGAATCAAGAGTAGTTCTGATCTATGCATTATGAGCCTTTTCTTCAAAAACATTCAGAAGCTCAGGATGTGGGTATGAGAAAGGCACACAGAACTGAAATGGATCGCAAGGCAGTGATGACTTTACTGGGCATCTACTTTGTGTCAAGCTGTAAGCTCAGCAGAGACATCAGCCCCTGGAGGACAGTAGCCAATGGGGAGGAAGCTCTGTGAGGTGATGAGCTGGAGTCTCAAGGTTATATAGCACTTCAGCACAGAGGCAGCATGCATATACTATGAATTGGAATGAGCCTGGGGAAGGAACATAGCTAAAGTCAATTTGTTGTCTACAAGTTGATTAGATAATGCATAGAAGACAAAGGCTCATTAATTAAACTAAGGTTACAGAGTTAAAATAACACTGTATACCAATTCTATAATACAACACAGAGATAAGGTTCCTGGGGTAGGGGTCTCAAGACAAAAAGGAAAGGCAGTGAGAGAGGAAGCCCACTGATATCTTGGAAGAAGCAGGGTGTGCGATTTAGAGAGTTCTGGAAAACAAAAAATTGTTGCACAGACCTCTATCTATCAGGGCCAAACAGGGTTCTTGAGAGAAGCTGGTGACATGAGAAAACATTACCTATCTGCACCCAAGTCTGCAATATGAGCAGTGGAGGTGGGGCCACTACTATGCTTGTTGAGAAACAGAAGTCCCTATACCTTAGGAAGCAGCTAGCTGGGGAACTCATATTCTGAGTTTCAGGATCTGAGAAAGTGCCAGCCTAAAGTATGGGGAATTGGCTAGCTATGTGATTATGATAAAGATTCTGTGGTGACCTTGGGATGTGCTTCAGGAACTGAAAGAATTATCACTAAGGAGATATGGTGAGAGAGAAAGGAAAGGATTCAAGTGCATGGGATGTGCAAAACTTTGTCCTTAGATCAGTCTATATAACGTGGTGACTATTGACAATAACAACATTGTATACGTCCAAACTGCTTAGAGTAGATTTGAAGTTTCTTCACCTTAAAAAAAAGTTTGTGAGGTTATACATATGTTTATTACCTTAATTTAGCCACTCTACAATGTATATATACTTCAAAACATGCACACCACAAACATATACAACTTTTGCCAAGTAAAAATATTACAAATATTTGTTATTTCAAAAGTAATAAAATAATTAAAAAGATAGTTCTTCCATCATGTGTCTTCTCTGTAGTTTTCTTATATTTTATAATCCCTTGGAATAGTATTACAGTAGTAACAGGAAGGATTCAGAGAGGTAGACAATAATCTTCCAGTCATGGGAGTGAAGGCAACTGTCTGATGAAGGATGCCTTTGTACAAAAGGCTGAAAAGTGGCTCCCATTGAAGACACTCACAATAAACCCCTGACAACTGTGAATGCAACCTTATTTGAAAAACAAAACAGGTCTTTGAAAATGTGATTAAAGACCATAAGCTGCAGGGATTATCCTGGATTACCTCAAGTGGGCCCTGAAAGTCATTACAATATCCTTAGAAGAAAGAGGAGGAAGAAACAAAGAAGCACACACAGTAGGAGGAAGCCAAGTGAAGATGAGGTAGATTGCAGGGTGTGGCTACAAGCTCAGGAGTGCTGCCTTGGCCATGAGACACTGGAGGAGGTAAGAAGTAGACTCTCTCTTGGACCCTTTAGAAGGACAACAACTTTATGAGATTTTGGACTTATGATAGTTTCCAGGACAGCCTCAGCCCCATTCTTCTCCCATCTTAGTAATCAACAGCATAACTTAGCCTCCAAGTCAGAATCCTGGGTGGCATCCTTGACCACAGAAGTGACCAACTCAGTAGTAACTTCATGCATGGAGTACTAGGGGTACACCCGCCACCATACAGAGACATTCACAGGTATCATTCTCTCTTAATTCTAATCCTCACACAAGTATTGGCACAAGACATTGGTATCATCTCTCATCTTGTGGAACAGATTAAGTAACTGGCGGAGCAAACCCCAGGAGTATCCAAGTCCAAGCCAAAGGTCTCATTGTTCTGCCAAACTATCTCTTAGGTGGATTTGAGTTCACTCTAAGGTTTTGTGACTCAAAGACAGCCAAGTAGAGATGTCAAACATGGGGATTTGGTCTAACCTCAGGAGGTTTCAGGGCTGGAGACACTGCCATGTGCAACTCAGCATAAAGGAAAACCCAAACCAAGTTCAAGTAACTTTACTATTTGAAATTGGGAAAAGGAAGAGGAACTAATAAAGGAGAGCAAGAAGGCCAGGCTGTATAGTGAGAAGAACATGGGAGTTGGGTGAGAGAGGTTTTTGAAACCATGCAAGTCAAGAGAATGGAGTGGTCCACCTAATGTCATTAATGATGACAGCAAACTTGAATTCTTCCTCAGTGACAGCCACTATAGAGGTAGGAAGTTGACCTTTTGGCAGCTGTAGTTAATTAATGATGGAATACATGTTAGGGAAAGACAAGAAGCAAGCTGACAAGAGAAAGTTAGACACACACACACACACACACACACACACACACACACACACAGGTTGGATGATAATGGTGCTAGCCATCATCCTTCTTCCTAGTGTTATAAAAACCATGTCCTATCACATTGTTGGACAGGTATTCAAACTGTTTGGAACGTTCTGCCCAACTTTCTGACCATATAAAGCCAGCTCAAGTGCCATCTACTCTGTAAAGCCCTAGCTAAGTCTATGTCAGGACTAGCCATTTCACCTTCCCCTCCCAAACAAACAAAGCTTTCTCCTCTTATTTATAGCACCTCAAACTGTCTGCCTTTGTTATTTCCCCCAGCACACTGTCCCTACTGGGTGCTCATTAGCTGTGTTAACCAAGTGTCACATTACAAGTATGAATGAGATGGTAATGGCCTGTCAGTTTTCTAATACTTGAAATTTTACTTGAGGAGAGGTAAAGTCCTCTGACCACTGAAGGCATGTCTTCAGGTACAGACTATTGGAAAACTGTTCATGGGGAAGAAAAATGACTCAAATCAAAGCCTTGTCCTATGTGGATAACAAGTACCAAGAGCTTGATCTTCAAGTTTTCATGCAACCCCCTTTAACTTTGTAGAGACCAAGCAGGAGCCACAAGTAGATGTATTTGTACCACATCTCATGTATTGAGTACTGCTTTATGTGACTTATGGAAATTTTATATATTTGTAGTTTCATATAGCTGAGTCTATTCTAAATATATATTTATATGCATAAACATATAAAACAATATATAAAATACATGAAAAGATATGAATTGGTTAAATAATCAGTAAATTTATTAGAGAGGTTTCCAAGGGGCATGTGGTTATTTCACTAAAATACATACTCATTTATGCAGTTCTCTTTCTGAGTCTTTGATTGAGTCATCAGACAAAACTGTTGAGAAGTAATGAAAACAACAAGATTCCAGCCAATGTAGGATGCTGAACATAGTCCACAGAGTATTAAACAGGGAGGGATAGGCACAGACTACATCAAAAGACTCAAAGTTCACATAATAAAGAATTCAATGACCTGTTCTAAAACCATGAAGACTTATAGAAAGTATGTAAAAAAAAATCCAAATTTTCTACAAGGCTATTGAACATGTACCTTGTTGGTATCAGCAACGCTGTTTTGTCGGGCGTCAAAGATGATAAGTTTATGTGACTGTGCATTAGCATCCATTATTGTCTGCAGGTATTTTTCATCTTCTTTGCAGCGTTTATCGTTGGGACCCACCAGTGGCTGGCTGCAACGTGTAATTGTTGCCTGACTTTCTGGGTGAATCCATGACAACACCTAATGTTTTTAAAACAACAAATAAAAAATATCTGCTGATAGATAGCATTCATAAAACAATATATGATCTAATTAATTGGTAAGAAAAGTACAATTAAAACATCGAATGTCTTAATAAAAAAAAAAAAGTACAATCTCTCCTAAAGAGTTTCCTCACAGCTCTGAGTAGGTAAGCTAGTCATAGCACTGTAGTGGCCAAGACACTTAATGTGCTGGTCATACTAAAAGAAATTTGACTAGACACTCTCTACAAAATCCCTTTCTGCCTTTGAAATTCTATCATTTTAAGTAAAATAAAATTTAAGCCAAACTATTACTAAAATCTAGTCCCATTTTTATTTGGCTGGCTAGTTTCATATTTTTTTCTAACATAAAACAACCCCTCTGTATCTCTACAATAACATAAATAGCAGGGTGAGGTCTCATATTTAAAAAAAATCTATAACTCTGCCACCAGATCTCCCATTTTCCTGCAGTGGTGAAATGACAAGATATTATTCTGATGTAAACTCAAAACAAAAACCATCACTTCTTTCTGAGCATGCAGCTACAGCAATGCACACAGCAGGAAGAAAGAATGTATTTTCTCCAGAGTGAATGGTGAAACCAATGAGGTAAACTGTAGTACAACAGTATGTTCATTCTTGGTACTCCTCTATTATTCTTGGCTATATCCAGAGGGCAAAACTTAAGGTATCTTTGTATTTAGAGATAGGACATATACAAGAGTGAGACAGCAAATGAGTGTTTATATAATGAGGTATTTCTTAAGAATCAAAGATACAGTCAGGTTTATTAGCTAATTTTCTATTTTCTATTTTGTTATTAGATACAGTGCAGTGTCTGTTTCTATCTAAATAGCAATGCTTATTACTTACAGGGACTCTGCCTTTCGCTCGAAAGGCTGCCACTTTTGAAAGGTCATCATCTTTTACACTAGTTGGCACAACAATGATGGCAGGGTAGGTATCGCAGAACTCATAATTACTGTTTATTTTGGATATTTTCCAACTCTCATTTGGCAAGCCCTGTAGGGTGTTAGAGAAGAAGGGGAAATACTCATCACTACTTTGCAAACAAAGTGTGAATCACATCTGTTTCTTATTTTAAATGAAAATTCATTTATAACTTGTTTATTGTTACTTAACTAATACTGCCTCAAATAAAATTTAATGGCAGTTTGGATCCTTATTCGTCAATTCTTTATAAGATCTGTAATAAAAACATCTAGAAGCAGATGGCTTGATAATAGAGCGCTTGCCTAGTATGTGCATAATCCTGGGAGGGAGAGTGGGGAAGGAAAAAGGAAGACAGGTAAGGAAAAGGCAGATAAGAAGGCAGAAAAGACATGCAGGAAAACAGCAGCAAGGCAGCCAGGCAAGCAAGAAGAAAGAAAAGAGGAAGAAGAGTCAGGAAGGAAGAAGGAAGGAAGGATGGGTTCTCAAAAATCTGAGCTACAAACCCTTGTCCACATATCCTACTAATCCCTCTAGAAAACGATGGATAAACAGCAATGGAGTCAAAGATAGGGCAGAGAAGAGGGCACCCAGGGAATCGAGAAGCAACATGCTAGAAAAGCTAGGTCTACGTACAATTTGATGTACAGCTTCTACTTCCCTACTACATATCTAACCCAACTTTTCAGTAGTACAGAAAGACATTTAAGCTATCATATTCCATGTGACAAGTGATATACTCTACCTGTCTCTTATATTCAGATACTGGATCATAAACTTTCCAGCCATTAACTGGAAATTTTTCTTTATAGTTGAATGCAAATAGCACCTGTACATAAAACCCATAAAATACATGTCAGCATTTCTGTTAGAACTCCTATTTTAATTTGCAAATTTTAAAGTAACAAATTAGAAGCTTTTCTTAATTATTACACAGAAGAGATAGAATCTAAATATTTGAATTTAGTTGCAACACAGAGAACAGATAAAGGCAACCTATAAAGGAATGTGGAAATATAGAATTATTAGATACCCATAGATGCATGCAGGAAAGATTTTCTTTGTTGTACTTGCCTGCCCATTAGAAAGAGGAAAAGCATGCTTGTTCAGGTTTTCAAATATTCCAAGTTTTCGTTGTTCTTCCTGCTTATATGCAAGTCTCAGGTTTCTCATATCCTAGTAAACAATGGGCACCTGTTAGCCAGATACCCTGTCATAAATACATAAAAGATTTTTATTTATCCATCACTTTGTACTCTACAGTTCTCCAACTAACAGAAAACATGTTAACAAAAATACTTCCAATGAGATTTGAAAAATTAAAGAAACCGGAATAAAGAGGATGTACCTGTGTGTGTGTGTGGGGGGGGGTGTCAACAGAATAAATAAGAATAATGCTGAAATGTAGCTCTTCACAGTTCATGGCTTCTGGCAGGGGATGCGGTGGGGAGGACTCAGTTTTCTTTAAGGGGCTAGTCACTTGGAAGTTGTGACTCCAATGAGTATATGCTCCAATGAGTATATGGGCAACACAAACTGAACTTCATGTTTTTTTTTTTTGGTGGGGGAGGGAAAAGGATGGGAGGGTGGACGTGGGATGAATGGGAAGTGGGTATGATAGGGGTGCATTGTACAAAATTCCCAAATAATCAGTAAAAATATTATGTCAAGGAAAAAAGAAATTCAAAAAAAAAGAATGTTTGCACACAAAAGATGTGCCATCACACTCTGTACACTTACTGGCCAAAGATATGCCATGGAACTTATTGTTCAGGTTAAGCTGCTGAAAGAGCCAACTACATAATTTACTTCATCCATGAAAAAGAAATGTTGCAGATTCTTCCCCCTATGTACACATTGAAAGTAGTCTGTACCATGTGGAGACTATAGCTCTCAGCAATGTCCTTGTAGCAATATAATGCTGTTTCCTAAGATTACTTTCTTAAAATGCCCTCTCTTGTCCCAGTGCCCTCCCTGATGGCCAAATGCCCAACCACAAGTTAGCAGGACTAGTGAGTTCATCAAGCCTAGCTCTTAATGGTATGATTTCTTCCCATGACAGTATTTTCAGTGTTGCCTCTCAACCTTTTAAAATCTATGTTCCTGTCAATTAAACACACAAAAAAAATCATTCTTCAACATCAAAAGAAATTTGAAAATATAATGACAAACAAATAAATAGCATCTTGGTAAGTAAAGTTACTGTGATATATTGTGATACTGTGTTATAACAGCAAAAGAATGGCAATAACCCAAATGTTTATCAGTAGAGGCTGTAGCTGAATAATGTACAGGGCAGCTAAAAGTCTGCTGAAATGAAGCTGCAGCTCTATATGCACCGGTCCAAAGAAATTCCAAGATACACAGTCACAGGAAAAGAAAGATGTAGAGCAATGTATACACTATCATTGTCACTTTATTTTATTTTATATTTTATTTTATTTATTTTTAGACAAGGTCTGACTATGCAACCTTGGCTGGGCTGGAGCTTGCTATGTAGACCAGGCCAGCAATGAATTCACAGAGATATGTCTGCCTCTGCCTCCTGAGTGCTGGTACTAAAGGTATGTGCCACCATGTGGCTCATTGTTTCTTTCAAAGAAATGTTTCCATGCACAAGGTATCTGTGCAGTGTTATATTAGGTATTGGTAACTGTGTCTGCAGAGAGTAGTAGAGTGGGAGAGAGACTTAATGTTTTACTATATACAGCTTTTGTACTTTTGAATTAGGAATCATCTTTCAAAAATAAAACCCAGGCCAGAGATATAACCCAGTAGTTAAGAATGCTGTCTGTTCTTCCAGATGTATCCAAGTTCAATTCCCAGCACCCACATGACAGCTCACAACCTTCTGTAACTCCATTTGCAAGGAATCTGATCTGACACCTTCTTCTGGCCTCCACAGGCACCAGGCAGATATTCATGTAAGATAAACACTTACACATATAAAAAATAATAAAATAAGCCATGTGTGGTGGTACATGCCTTTAATCCAAAGCAATCAGGAAGCTGAGGCAGACAGAACTCTGAGTTTGAGGCCATCCTCTGTCTACATAGTGAGCACCAGTCTTCCAAGACTATACAGTAAAAACTGTCAAAACAAACAAACAAACAATAAACAAAAAACTAACAACAACAAAAAAACCAAAAATAAGACCCCACACCTTTTGAGTTTCTCAGACATGAGTTGGGAGCCTGGTCTTTGTAATTCGAGGCTATGAAGCATTTAAAACAGCTGTCAGAAAATACCCATGCCAGCCATAAAAATACAGGAAACGTGCCAAAGCAGCATCGTTTTCTGACATGCCTTCTTTTCAAGTCACGCTGGCTGTGTACACACCCTGGTAACTCACTTGCTGTTTAGAAATGCTCAGAGGGAAGGAAAATCATTCTAAGCCCTGCAAGAGTGGATACAGTGATTGTGGCATGTAGCTTAGTGGTAGAGCATGTACTTAGAATGTGAGAGGCCCTGGGCTCTGCCTACCCAGGGAAGGAGTGAGAAGGGGAGGGATTGAGATTTGTTGATTTTGATTTATGTGAGGAAATAGGCATGTAACAAATATGAGCATCAATATGAGTATCAATTCCAAGTTTAGAAGAGGTTTTGACAATTCTGCCGGCGGGATACATCTCTTGGTACATTAGGTTAGTTTTTAGTAAACTGTGTTATAGAGGTAAAGTCACCAGGCATAAAAACCTATTCATTAAAGTTATCCCACACATTGCTATCTAATATCTTGAGGGAAATGAAAAGAAAAAAAATGAGCATAGTTCAAGGTAGAAAGTTCCAACATAACCAAGAATCTTTAATCACAAGATTTCTAGAACAGACTGTCCTTTGGGTAAGTCTTTGATCATCTACCATGTTGAAAAGTACTTTTAAAACAGGAAACTGTGAAAAAGGGCAATGAACTCTAATTTTCATTTGATTTCTCTGAAATGTGACAAATGATGCCAGCACTTAGGTTGCCGGTGAATTAGAAACATCTCAGCTTTCAAAAAGGATGCTTTGATGCTTTATACAGAGGTTTGTATTCGTTGATAAAAGATTTGAAGGAGTTGTTACCCTGAAAACAGTACATATTATTCCTATGCTCCAAAGACCATAAAGGTCATGAGTCAGAACAAGTTCACAGTGGACTGCCTCATGCCAGTGTTCACTTGTGTCTGCAGCCTACCTTGCACACAATCTCTATACCACAAGAATTATCCCCGTGGCTCTGGGCACCAATCTTCTCAACTCTGCTGATCACTCCAAGGGGAACATCAAGGATGAAATGGGGGTCCTAGGTTTAAAAATTAAAGTCAGTAAAGAGAGGTTTCATGTTTTAAGTTGCTCCAGAGTTATAACATATGATTGTTTACTTTGAAATGCAGTTATATTTGACCCAGATAAGAAGCTGACTTCTGAGAGATAGTATACCTCAGGAGGTCTATACCTAGACCACAGTGACACTTCCCCTCCAAATCTAAGTGCAACTTTAACAATTTTGATTGAGACCCAATGTCTCTTCAAACTCACTGTCATGTACTGTCCCTGTGATGGTAATTCAGTGTAACACTTACTTTCCTCTTTTACTGCTCACAAGATTTTAAAAACCAAAGCATAATTTAAAAAACTTACCCTTTCTACATTTTTGAAGTACATTTTAAAGTCTGTCACTGTCAGAGTTCCACTCACTGCTCCCATAAATGGGCAGATATATATGACATCTTTCACTGAAAGAAGAAAACCAAAGTAGCAATGACTCTTACAGACTTGTACTTCAGTAACTTCCAGTATGAGTTTCCAAATACATATGCACGATCCAATTTTGTAGGAATTTAAAACTTTAAGGAATTATATGTTATTATTTTACATAATGATATAGACAGATAGTCCTCTGATATAGCTCAACAAAACACTGATCTACTTAATGAGGCTTTAAGTAAAAAAAAAAAAAACTTACAGTATGTTTATACTGTCCTTTTTTTCCCTGGTTAAAAGTTGATAATGCTCAAAATATTAATTATACTGTGAAGACACTGGACTCTTATCCTATAAATTACTGCAACCCAAAACTAGTAAAAGATAAACATTGTTTCTTTGAAGAGAAACTGCTTTGCAGCTGAATAAACCTTGCAGAACAATGAAGTAAAGAAAGACTTCTTTCATGGGCTGAGAGTATAGCTCAGTGCCTGAGGCCCTAGGCTGGTTACTTGCCAGGAAGGATGTTTAAAATTCCTTATCAGCCAGGCGTGGTAGTACACACCTTTAATCTTAAACAGTACTTGCAGAGGCAGGAGGATCTCTGTGAGTTTAAGCCATCTTGATCTACATAGTGAGATCCAGAACAGCTATAGTGAGACCATCTAAAAACAAAATTTCTGTATCAAAGTTAACTTTCTGTTACCAATCAAATGTGCACAACATATTTAATTCCTGAGAGTATTAAGTCTCACCCCTATCATAAAGATTGTGCATCTTTATGGCTTTCCCAAAGTGTCATTCCATTGCAATGTTGGAGTGACCAGAACATATATAGTTACAGACATAATTCATAATAGTAGGATGATTCAGCCAACTGTCAAAGAACTCTCCTTATTTTTTCTATAATTTAATATGTACTGAATGTCTTCTGCTGCTGGGGTTCTGGTTATAATATAATTAGACAAAGTCCCTGTTCACAAACAGCAGGGGACATGTGAGATTAGACACACAAAATCACCATTATGCCATAGCATGATAAATGCTAATACAATGATGTGGATAGACAGTGATGGGCCTCAATTAAGAATCACCTTCATTCATCAGAGAAACAGATGGGGAAGTGAGAAGGAAAGGAGGGAGGAGAGACTAGCAAGTCGTTAGAACTTTGTTACTATGGCTGCATCAGAGAGTGCAGAGAGGGGTGGAGGGTCATGAAGCCAGCCAGATAGGTTAGCAGGGAAATGTACTAGTAAATGCATCTGTTGAATGTCAAGGCATCGTTAGCATGCTATCCTTAAAAGATAAAAATAAAAGCAATATCCTGTAGGTTTATAGCATATGTATAAGTAAAATGGATGATAAAAATAACAAAGGCTGGAGAGGACATATGAGAGTACACACCACTTGTACAGTTCTTACCCTACACATAAAGAAGTACAAAACTGTGCAGGGTGTGGTGTGATAGCACACACAGTCAATCCCAGCACTTGAGAAGCAGACATAGGTGGGTTTCTGTGAGTTCAAGGCCAGCCTAGTCAAAATAGAAAGTTCTAAGCCAGCCAGGACTACATAGTGAGACCATATCTCTAA
>LZPO01116979.1:465659-481362 GCA_001675575.1 Neotoma lepida
AGAAAGAAAGAAGAGAAAGAAAGAGAGAAACATGCTTTACACAAAAAGTGAAAGAATAAAGAAAATATGGTACATACACACAATGGAACTCTATTTAACATAAAGAAGATGAACATGGTGATATTTACAGAAAAATGAATAGAAATGGAGAGTGTTAAGCAAAATAAGCCATATTCAGAAACAAAAATATTGCATACTTCCTATCGTATGCAGGTCCTAAATTTTAATGTGTGTATGTGTGCATGTCTATGGATATAGATCATAAAACTAGATGGGAAAATAAAAGGATGAAAAGAGATATTGGTGGTTGAGAGGGATTAAAGAGGGCAAGAATACATGTGAATGAAAGCAGAATGGGGCCTATTGTGGGTAGAAAAGGCACCAACAGGTGTAGAACTGGGAATGGTAGACCAGTGTGGGGAAAAGGATCAATCACAACAAAGCATGAGGCTATAGCTCTATTGGTAGGATGCTTGTCTAACCTGGATAAAGCCCTGGATTTTATCTCTATTACTGTATAAACCAGGTGTGGTGCTGTACACCTGTAATCCCAGAACTCAAGAGGTTGAGGTAGAAGGATTAGGAGTTCAAGACCAGTTTTATTTACATAGTGAGTTTGAGGCTGGCCTGTGCTACATAAGATTCTGTCTCAGAAAACTAAATATGTATGAAAACACCATAATGAAACCCATTATTTTTTATGCTAATTTACAAAGCTAAAAAAGGCATGAATATTTTTAAATTGAAAATATGTATATCAAGTTAATGTGAATTAAGAAAAAGCTACAATATCTATAATAATAGGAAACAACGAATTTTTCAGAGCAAAGAGTATTACCAGGAATAAAGAAGGTAATTTTCTACTAACCACAGGGTCAACTCATCAGAAGGACATAATAATTATAAACATTTATGTACCTAGAACTTCAAAACAGAGAAGTAAAAGTGATTGATCTGCAATGAGACACAGACATCCACAATAAAGGAGAGAAGTGCAGGCTGAGTAAAGACACAGAGGGTCAAATAATACCAACAAATTCAATCTAATTGACATCTATACTACATTCCAATCAATAGCAGCACAACACATGTTTTTTTTCAATAGTATACAGAACACTCAAAAGACCATATTTGAGGCCATAATACAACTCTTGAGATATATTCAAATCATAATATTTATGTTTCCTGAACACAAATGGAATGAACGTAGAAATCAACAACAGAATAGTATTTGAGAAATTCATGAATATGCAGAAATTTTAAACAATACTATTCATTTTGCTGTTTTGGGTGGTGTTTTTTGTTTGTTTGTTTTTCAGACGGTATCATCTAGCACATGCTGACTTCAAACTATATAGTTGCAGATGAACTTGGACTCTTGATCCTTCTGCCTCCACTCCCAAATGCTGGGATAAACAACATACTCTAAAGTAATCCAAGAGTCAAAGAAAAAATCAAAAGCATTAGATGCCGTGAAAATGAAAACACAAAATCATAATTGATGAGGTGGAAATCAGTGATTAGAGGAAAATCCAAACACCCAAACTAGAAGAGAGCAAAGATCTCAAATCAATGACAGCAGTTGCCCACTTAAGCAAAGAGGAGAAGAAGAGGGAATGGAACATGAAGGAAGCAGATGATAGGAAGCAATAAAGATCAGAGTGTAAATAAATGAAACAGAAAACAAACACAATAATGAAACCAAAAGCTAATTCTTTTGGAATTACCAACACAATTGGTAAATCCCCCAGCCAATTATAGGACAGGTGTAAAGGCCATATCACCAACTGTACAGATACTAACAAAGTGTGGTAAGTAGCATTTTGACAATGATTTCACAGCTACCATTAAATGGGTGAATTCTGGAAAGATGCAAACTATCAATGCAAAAGTAGCAGAAACAACCCAAATAGCCAGCAACACATGAATGCACCCTTATAATGAAGTAGTATTCAGTAATAAAAAGGAATGATTGTTAACTGATGTCACAATGTGGTTGAATATCAAAACAACTATTTGGTTGAAGGAAGTTAAAAAAACCTACAATTTCACTTCTGGAAAGAACTAGAAAACATAAACTAGTCTACAGTTTTGGAGGATGGAGGAATGGACAAGAGAAGAGATGAAAAGGGGATGACATAAGAAAACTACTGGTGTGGGTGGATATGTTCATTACCATAAGAGTGACAATGGCTTCCCAAGTGTATACTATGTCAAAACTAATCCTGTTCTAAAACAATACTCAATAAGGAGTATTTTACTTTACAATGACCTACTTTAATACTTTGCCTCCAGGAACATATTTTATTTAATAGTAGGGGTTAATTTACTTACCCTTTGCAAGCCACTGGAGGAATTTAAAGCACACTTACAAAACTTAAGGATGTGCAGCTGTCCCTAACATGTACCTGTAAGATACTTCCAATAACTGGGAGAGGCTCCATCTCCCAAAGCTCCATTTCCAGAGTAAAAAAGAGACACAAACAGGAGAGAATGAGGCTCTGGTAAGACAGCCCAACCATTCAAACGATCCTAATATGAGATGACTATATTGAGACTGAACGCCCATGTTGGGAGCGAGCCATGATGGAATAAGCAACTAGCCCAGCAACGTCCACTATCCAACCCAGCTAACTGAGACATACCTAGATGCCCCTCCTACACACCATCTCTTGAGATGCATGGCAATTTATCATGGGAGGTATGGTAACCCTCATGTCATTACCTGTATAAGCTAGGATGGCAGTACATGCCATTTTCTTCCAATAAAATTATAATTTCAATAATCACAGAGGCCAACAAAAATTATTTGCAAAGTTCTCAAAACTGTTACTAAGATATGCTATTGAGGTATTCTACTGATAAATTATTTTATGGTGAAACAGTCAATCAAAGCAGCAAGCCAGCATTACACTGGATGCCTAATCAGCTTTCATTTCATGGAAACAGGCAGGCATCTCTCCTTTTGGTAAACACTCAGCTGCCACTTACCTGGATGCTGTACATTATTCCATCTCTTATGGTCAAGATGATGCCAATAAGAATGAAGAGACCTAGTCCCCTACTCTCTTTCCCCCTAATTAAATCAGTCTAGCTGCCCTTCAACATAAACATCACCTATGCTTTCAAAGTACCACTTCATTTTATAGATTCCTATAAGCAAACAGTATACATTAAACTTACCAATTGCCTTAATTGATTCTCCTGGAAAAAGTGGAGCTTCTTCCATCTGTGCCAGTTTATTTCCATCTCTTAGAGCCTGGCAAGAAACCAAATAGGAATAAATCTAACTTTCCATCTGTATATTGAGGAGAATGTTGGTATTCTGGGATCTCTTGACTACAGAAGCATGCAAGAATATATGTCCCTTCCCCCTTAAAAATTTTAAAAGCTCAGCACTACAGGACATCATGCTGCATATTCTAGCAAATTGTTACAACACATTTACAATTAACAGTTAGGAAGCATTAATGCAGAAATGGCTTGACGGGACAGATAGATACTGTAATCACTACACAGATAGCTATTGTAAGGTGCCATCAAATTTGGGAATAAGGTCAGAAAAAAATGTCTTCTGAGCATGAGACTAACACAAATAAAAACACTAGAGGTGAGGTGCTTCGCCAAAGTAGAGACGATCCAGCCTATGAAATAGTTTGGGAAACCCTAAGGTAGAATAAAATGATCAGAGAATAGTCTCAGAACAGTGTACAACTAAGGAAAGTCCTAGGCTTTGGCACTGAGGCTCAGCTATGCGTGTGCATGTGTATATATGTGTGTGCGTGTCTATGTGAGTATGTGTTTGTGTATGTGTGTGTGTGTGTGTGTGTATGTATGTATGTCAGGTAGTATAAAGAATGAGAATGTCATTGTTCGTTCACTCTAGGCTATGAGATTACATTGGCAGATAAGAGTACAAGTTGAACATCTATAATGTGAATATCCCAAATAGTACATGCTCCAAAATATGAAACTTTTTGATAGCCAATATAATGCCATAAGTAGAAAATTCCACATCTGACCTTATGTGAAAGGTTGCAATCAAAACATACATATATTAAAAAGTATTGTATAAATTTTCCTTCAGTCTATGTGTGTAAGATGTAGAAGTCACACAAAATTTGTGTTTAGACTTGGGTCTCATCCAGTACTCCAAAATATGAAACATTCTAAAGTATGAAACACTTATCTCAAACATTTGAGATAAGGAATACTCAACCTATATTGCAGTGTATATACTGTAGGACAGGGTGTGTTCATCACACATTTCCCAAGGCCAATTTATTTTTAAAACAAATTTCACATTCTTCAAAAAACTGCTAATGAGTTACTAGGTTCACTGGCTATATTGATGTTGGGCAGTTCATGCCCATATTTCTACTATCAGGCTGACATTGTGACTTGGGAGCCAGCTTCTTGTAAGCTTCATTGTATGGTGCCAGATAACTCAGCTGGGATCAGAAAGTGGAGTTCTTGAACTACAAAGCTACGATTGGAGCCTAAACTTGGGGCCTATTCCAACGTACTGCCACCCTGTGAGTTGCTACCAAGGAAACCAGTCATTTTCTCCTTGGCATGTCTGACACAATGTGTCATGAATAAGAATAAAAATGATCACAACCTCAGCAATTACCAAGCTGTATTTCATAGAACATTAATTTCCCAAGAGATGTAAATAGGTTAAAAAAAAAACAGAGAAATGCTGTGTTAGATAAAACAAATAAGGCTTTTGAAAAAAGTGAGGGAGTCTTTAGTGTGTTAATGCACACCAAATCAGCAAGAGGGCGCAAGAGTACAACACATGCCTCATACCTCCTCAATCAGGGAGTGCTTTTTCAGAAACACCTGTTAATACTTGGGAGGGCATTAATATGCATCAGAAAACAGGGTGGGCAATGCTGATCAAGGATATGGTATATACGTCTCTTCCACCCAGAGGGCAGAAGATTACATGGTCCATCCTTTCCTTATCAAAAAGTGTACTGTTAAAATCTTATATACATTAGGGTTCATCATTACATCCAAACAATGTATTCAATTTGAATTTTTAGTACAGATTGGTTAAGACATTTTTCAGCCAAAAATTTATGTAAAATTTTGATTTTGTAGTGATAGAGATCAAACCTAAGATATTGTATATGCTAAGCAGGTATTCTATCACTAAGTCACACCCCCATCTTAACATTACTTTTAAGACTTTCATATAAACTTGACTTTCTTTTTCCACTTAATGTCCACCTTAAGCATTTCATTGTACTTGTTTTGGTTCCTGGATATCAAATCCAAGGCCTTAAGTGTGCTCTACCACTGAGCTCTGCCCTCAGCCACATTTATACATTTTTACTTATATCTGATTGGGGAACATGCCTTTTATGCAACAAAGCACAAACCAATATGTATATTTTTAAACATTTGCTTTTATAAATACTTAAATATCAACAATCTTAATAGAAGCATTAATTTGAAGGCCTGCGTTAATTTACTATCTGAAGTACTGACTAATTTTATGGCATAATTACCAAGTGAGAAAGCTACTTTAATCAATGTCAGAGTTGTAAATTACTTCAAACATTACATTGTTAAAGCTTACTTTAATGGGCAAATATTATACTATAAAACTGAGATTCTATAATTTATGTTTAAAAATAACTGAGGTTAAATTATTTTTTGCAATCTATTTATGAAAGCAAGCTTCTCTAAACATTAGAATCTGGAGGGATTTGGGAATAGAAGACGCCCATTCAGCTTTAGGGCAAGCCACAACAAATATTTTCAAGACTTCAAGCCTGGGATAGTCAATGAAATCCTGCCAGAATGTATAAGGCTCTCAAAGAGTAAGGAACAACTGGTTCTCTTCTTGTCCCATATTCATAGTCAAATATGACTGGAAACATCTGTGCATTATTATGAGTCATGAATGTGTTGGTGAACACAGTGAGATAAAACTTTCACTAATGATCATTAAATATGGGACATGTTTTTAAATTATGAAAAAGCATCTATTAGAATAACACAAAGAAATGGCCCCAATGCTTCAGATTCTTCCATAAGAGAAAGGGATACATTTAGCTTTAACAAAGGAAGTCAAGAGACAATAGAAGGCTCAATTTTGATGAGTACAGTAGATTCCCTTTATGAAGCTGTGTTAGGAGATGGGACTCACATTTGTGCTATATTAAACTTTTACTGCAACTATCAGGTTGCACAGGACATGATTTGACCCTTGATTTATCCAACCTATGTGTAGCACAACTGAAAGATGAAATAATTTGATCTCATAAACACACCCATTGCTCTTAGTGCCCCTATTCACAATGTTGTTCAGCTGAGCAATTCCCTAGGCGCTCATCTCAACCTTGGTGCTTTGATCCTGAATGTCTAGCTGAGATCTACAACCTCCTGACTTTGTCACTGAGGGATTCAACCCACCCAGATGACTCTGGCCTCTCCACTGTTTTTCATGAGTGTGACTCTAAACTTCTAGGTGGACAGCTTATGTAACCAGCTGCATGCCCAAAGCAGTGATTTTCTAATTGAGTCCTAAAAGATGCTTCTGGAGTCAATGAAGGAGGGTGGTTCTGGGCAGGTGATGGAGGACAAAAGCAAGACTGAGCACTTGGGGCTTGCCAAGCATCCCCAACACTGCTCTTCTACAGGATTCTCCTATTAATTTTCTATATCAGTAGCAGAAAAAGCACTACTGCTTCATGAATCTGGAGAATATCTGGAAGTATGAATGAAACAGTAGGATTCTGTATTCTGATTAATAAAAACAAAATATATATGCTCATTCCACAAATACAAAATACAAGGTGCTATGTTAGGCATGAATCATGTAAATTAAATTTTATTTTACATGTATGTTTTGCCTACATGTATGTATATGTGCACCACATGGCCAGAAGATGACATTAGATCACCTAGAACTGGAGCTATAGGCATTTGTGAGCTGCCATGTGGGTGCTGGGAATTGGAAGAGCAGCCAGTGCTTTTAACCTCAAGCCCCGCTATGAAACTTTGAGTAACAAAAAGTCTACATCCTTATAAAGAACCTGTGGCATGTGTTTACCCCTCTAGGTCCTCACTAAAAGCACTTATACTTACAGTGGTGGCAGTCATGTAGCCCTATCTTGGGAAACCAAGAAGTACGAATGAGCCAATTTCTAGTTGACAAAATGTTGGATAAACCAATTTTTGCAAATAATGTCATAATGGAATCTACCAAATACAGACAGGAGAGCACTATTATAGTGGTAAAAGCAACTGGAAAGCTTTGCTTATTGCCTAGATATCTAGTATGAAATGGCTTCTAGATACACGGTCTGTAGCTACAAACAGATGAATATGTAGAACTTGCCACCTGATCAGCTTCAGCTTCGGAAGGGTAGCCATTGTGTTCTTCCTCTATCTCCTGCACAGCACCAGGTGCATGGACAAGAAAAGGCAGAGAAGAGAAAGAGAAACACGTGCAAACAGACAGGTGAAAGGACAGAATTTCTTTTTTAAGAGACAGTAACCATGTAAAAGTTGACATACCTTTGCAAATCACCACATTTGCCCCCCCTTTGAGTTAAGGAAATAACGTGTGGACCATCTATAACATCCTCAGCCTAAAGTGTAGTGTCTATTTTCTGTGTTTGTGTTGGGGTAGAAAAATGAAAAGCAACACAACATCATGGATTTCAAACAATGCACTGTCTTTTTAAAACTAAACAACATCATAGCAAATAGCAAAGAATATAACAGGCACATCATGTCCTCACAGAAAATAAAGCAGACCACAGAAACCACATAAAGGGCAAAGTCAAGCCAAAATACAAAGGCAGTTCATACATAGGTATTTTAGATAGAGTATTTGCATATTCTAAAGGAGTATCGTATTACTCGGGGTAAATTTCATTGCACCCATGCACATAACACATGCTCAAGATTTTATATATAATATACACATATACATATATACATGTGTATTAGTTTATTACTTATTACTAATTAAATACTGTGACTTATAATCAATATCACATTAATATTTCTAACTACAGCATCAAAAGCATGCTTCAAAAAAACTTAAATGCCACATAGTCTTCACTTTATTCTGTCCCTTTAAAGGTATGCTATTCTTAATGTCTTCATAAAATCAATTCTCTTTTGAAAGTTTAAAAACTGTACTATTAACTCAACAGGTGGTAGAAAGAACATGAATACTTAACATGATAGAATTATAATCCTCTTTTAAAGTGGTATCAAATCTCTAATAGTGAAAATATTAAAATTTAATAGTTTTATTTTATGAAATGGGTTCAAATGGCTATATTTTTTAAGGCAACAGAAGAAGTAGCAAACTTTGAAATAATTTATTACTTCACACATTTACAATTTGGTCAATAAATTTCAGTAATTACAGAACACCTTTTTATACTCAGAATGAATTTATAGCTACCTATCATGGCAGTGTAGATTTTAAAATGCAGCCTGTTTTGTTGAAATATCTAAATTTTTACATACAAAGACAACAGAATTATTCTGTGATTTTTAAATGTTAAAAAAGAACAATTAATGTATATTCAAAACAAATTCCTATAGTATTTCAAAGTCCATGCAAGTACAAAGCTAAACACTAATATTTAACTGTGTGAATCAATGAAAGAAAATGATTCTCACAAGCCAAAGAAAATAAGGTAAGATGGTAAACCAACTATTATAGGAAGAATTTTACGTAACCTGGTTATTTCTGTACAACTTCACTGGCTTCAATAAGATTACAAATTTCGAACTGAAGTAATTAAATCATACTATGAAAATCCAGATTGTTTCCACTTAAATAGGTTAATTTTTCATGTTTGACACTAGGAGTTAGATGCATGCAAATTACCAATCTTTGTCTTGCTTTATGAATATTCTGAAATAGAGGGAAGGAAAATCATGAGGAAAATATAAGCTACAACTCAGTATATCTGTATTTTTAAAAATACTGATTTTTGTAAATCTTGCTTCAAGACTAGCACTTAAACTTTTTTTTTTTTGGATTGAACATGCAAACACAACCATGACTTAAGGTCTTAGATTGGATGGACAACAAATGATCACTTTTTTGGTTGCTAAGTTCTTTAGCATGAATCACACAAGCACAATGTATGAATGTGTGTGTGTGTGTGTGTGTGTGTGTGTATGTGTGTGTAAAAGAATAATAATCAAAAAAAGAGTCTATCAACTCCAAAAGAGTGGGGGGACATGGGAGGGGGTTCAAAGGATGATAGATGAGAAGGGATGGAGGAAGGAAAGTGACATAATTCTGTTTCAATTAAAAGCATATTTTTAAAAAGAGGCCCACATAGACCTAGACATATAGCACTAGCCATGACCATCCATTGGGTCAGAATTCATGTGGTATGAAGAAAGCCAGTACAGCAAACTGGTAACATTTTTTGCATCCTGTCTTCACACACAGACTTTTACTGCACATTTAAAAACTGTAGCAAACAAAGCATTTCCAGTGAATATTTAAAGCTTTGACACAGCAGAGCAAATTGATCAGAGTGACTCATAAAAACCAGTGAGAAGGTAAAGAACACTAAACAGACCAAGTGTTCCATAAAGCACAGACATTTATAAGTAGGAGGCCCATCTGCCAAAAGCCAAATATCCTTACCCTGGTATCAGGTCTCCTGAAAACCTGTTAGTTAAAATACAGAACATCATCATCATAGAAATGTTCTTATTGACCTGTGAAAGATGTCATTAGATTCAACAGCCTAGTCCCTAAGAAATATTTTAATCCTCTATAACATATTTACCCTCAAAGTTTCATTCAATACTAAATCAATCTTAAAACATTTGTCTGGGATTTTCAGGGAATTATCTAATTTGGAGAAATGTATCTCCCTCACCTCCAACTGTTTTAAACACAAATCTTTTCCAGCAATTGTTTTCACAGGTTACTATGAACAGGCTGCATTTCAAAAGTAAATGTTTCTGTCTAGAAAATTGAAGGCATTTTCCATATAGAAGCAATGATATAAAAAGAGAGTTAGTCTCTTAGACCAGCCCTCAAAACCAGAAAGCCCCAAACCGGATCCAGGGCACAGTTTAGCTATATATGAACTCAGTATCCTAACAGTGAGATACACACAGCTTAACCTGATTTCTATTTAAATTTCCAATTCTGATTGGGACTCCAGGATTCAACTCTCTGATTTGGTTACCCCATTGGAAGCAAGGGTGCCTTCTCTGATGGACATGGCAGCAAAAAGGAAGTTCTAGGGAGGAAAAAGTAGTGGCTGTCTCTGAGGAAGAGGTGAAATCATGCTTTATTTAACTGAGAGACACTGACTTCAGCAGTATTATTCCTGTGCCTGTGGCCTGTGAATCCTAACTAAACATGCAGCATCTGTGTGGGAAAGCTCTAGTCAGAAGAAACAGCACACAGGGACAGAACCTTAGAAAAACAAACAGTTGTAACACTCTGGGGGAGGAGTTTAATGTTTCTGTACCTTGTTGCAAAGTCTCCAGTGCTAGAATCCAACCACTAAATGTTGAATGAGAAACACATCATCAAAAAGAACAATTGCCAGGTTATCAGCTTTATGGATTTACTAAATAGGGAGAAGAGCACCTGAATAGGAACACAGGTTACAAAAGCTATTCCCATGTTAGCACCACACACTCTGGCTGCAAAATATAAAAAATCATGCTCAAACTCTCAGAAAACTTCCTTCCTAGTGCCAGAAGGTGCTATGTAGGCTGATGTGGGGAGAAAAGACATCAAAGTTCTTACCCAGTGCTGGACCCAGCATACTGAAGTATCAAGTTACTAAACATGCAATAGTGGCATGACTGTTATGGAGTAACTGAATGCTTTCTGATTAGATTTGAGGCCTGCTCCACAGGAGGGAATTTCATTCCTGGTTCTGGAATCCTAGTCAAAATCCCATGGCTGGTAATTTTATATGCCCTAATGTAGAACTTGCTATTCTTCTTTTCCTAAGTGGTCATGCTAACAAATTGCCTTCTAAGTACTTATATTTATACCCATAGACCTATTCTGCTCTCAACCTTAGAAGAGCTTCTGTTTGCAGTGAATAATAGTCAATGGAAAGATGTGTAACTGATTAAAGTACTGAAAATAAGATACTGAGTGCTTGGCCCTGAATGGGACATCTATTCCCACCATTCCCTTTCTGCCACCAAGGCTCAGAGAACATTGTGAGGAGGTGGAAAGAATTAAGAGATAGAGAGGGTGAGAAAGAGTGCTGTTAAATGCTGTGTTCTGGACATGACATGGCAATCACAGTTACCTGCACATGACCTATATAAGGTAAAATCAACTAAAATCCTGCCATAGACGTGGCAGATGAACTCCAGGCCCAACACCATGCTGACAGAGTAACACTAGATAGTTGCTGTGGGAGGGAGAATCATTCTTCATTGAGGATATGACCACTGTAGGTGTCCTATGTTCCAGTGGATAGCCCTACAACCATGTACCTATGAGAACCTTTACCCACAATAATGAGTTATCAAAAAACAAGAAGACATGTGGTTGGGAGTACATGGAGGAGAGTTGGAGAGAGGAAATAGAAGCAGATGTGATCATATGTCATTTTATACATTGGAATTCTCAAAAACAAAGAAAAAAATTTAACAAGAAAATCTTTGCAGTTAAAAAGGTGTTCTGAATTAACTAATAAAATTCTTCAAAATGAATTAAAGTCCCTACGTCCCTAAGCAGAGACTTTTTGGATTAAGAAGCTTAAATCTGGCTTTTGGAGGAATGCATTCATATATCAAAATTTATTAAGGTGTATACTTTAAATATGTTAAGTTTATTACTTCTTAGCTGTACCTCAACAAAATTTGCAGAAAGTAAATAAAAGGAATATGTGGCTTCCGGCAATAAAAGCCTGAAAACTGAAAGGCTCCATACCTAGAGCTTCATTCTGGACCACCCCACTTGACTAGGCCTATTTCTACTTCTTCTAACCATTATGTTCATTACTATCACTGACTTGCCTTACTTCCTGATATAGCACTTTAAAACAGTGTTTATTGATCTCTCCTTTCAGATGAGAAAATTAACTTTCTCAAACTACTACCTCCCTCTTTCCAGTCTCTGCTGGTCTAAAGTTCATTTTTAATTCTTCCAGTGTTTTCCTTCAGCAAGAGTTGTGTCAGAAAGACATTTGAGTCTTTTATGTTCAAGCCACTTTTCTGAACACCTGATAAATATTAATTGTTTTTATTTTTAGGCTAGCTGAGAGATAGGAACTATTCCTAACCCAATTTCTTTGATGAGAAAAGAAAGGCACAGTTAAGAAAACTGGCAAAAAATTTAAAAAGTCAATGAAATGATTCCTAAAGATATTCTGCTATACTTGTAGACTGGAGACTAGCATAACTGTCATCTGAGAGGCTTGATACAGCAACTGATAGGAGCAGATGCAGAGACCAACAGCCAAACATTAAGTGGAACTTGGGGAACTAAGAGGGGAAGAAGGATTGTAGGAGGCAGTGGTGTCAAGAATACCATGAGAACATGGCCCACAGAATCAACTACGCAGGGCTCACAAGGGGCTAACAGAGACTAAACCGACATTCAGGGAGCCTGCATGGGTCTGACCTAGGTCCTCTGCATATATGTTACAGTTGAGTAGCATGGTCCTCTTGTGGGACTCCTAACAGTGGGAGCAGGGGCTTTCTCTGACTCTTTTGTCAGCTTTGGGGACTCTTTTCCTCCTACTGGGTTGTCTCATTCACCCTTAATATGAGGGTTTACTCCTAGTCTTATTGTAACTTGTTATGCTGTATTTGGTTGGAAGCCTGCCCTTTTCTGAAGCAAAACAGAGGAGGAGTGGAGAGGAGGAGTGGATCTTGGGGTAAAGAGAGGTGGAAGGAGGAATTGGGACAAGAGGAGGGAGGGGAAATTGTGGTAGGGATATAATATATGAGAGAAGAATAAACAAAAAAAGAAAAGGGAAAACTGACCAAACTTAAGGTGGCAGAGCTGCTGGTATTCCTGCTCCACATCTGCTCCCCTGACAATTCTGCTCTTTTATGGGATCTCTGACAAATTAACACAGAAAGCCCACTTTGATTTCTCTGCAGTACACATAAAATCTCTTAACTTGATTTAGGTTTGTTGAAGAAGCCAATGGCACCCTGTCAGCCACCTCTTTTCTTCCTCTATCTCCGCTCATCTACTCCAGTATGCTGTAGTATTTTCACATTTGTCCCAATTCTTGTAAAGGGACAGACAGCAAGAAATGAACGCTAGAAGGAAGCCTTCACAATAATGATTTTTTATGGAAATAATGCCTACTGCAGAACAAAGTAGAGGCTGAGTCTAACAGACAGATGACAGAACTCCTTGTCAATGTTTTTGCTATTGGAAAAAAATAGCTGGACAGTTTGGAAAGAGACAGTGTAATCCGTTTTTAAGCTCACATGGTTCTTAAGCTGCTATAAGGAAATCCTCACAGGAGAGTGTTAGGAGTTGTGCAGGGGCTCACCACAAAGTCTTGGGGATATGTTTCTCTCTGGCTCCCTTTGCTCCACTCCTGAAATGAGCCCTTTCAGATACACATAGAAATTTCCTTCCTGCTGGAATTAGATTCTGATGTAAGCCAGAGGAAATAGCAGTACCTTAAGTCAGGAGGAGCCTAGGTGGTCTCTCAATATATATCTTAGGAGCTTCATTTTCACAAAAGAGCATTGATTTTTTTTTAGTCAATATAATTCTAAGATTCATCCCAGTTGAGGAGTACATCACTATTACTTTTTTATTGTTGACCAATAGTCTAATCATCCTGACTGGTAATGTGGTGGTATCTCTACATGGCTTTAATCTGCAAGTCCAACACTTACCCCTATTACAATGATGTTGATGAACTTTTCATGAGCTTCTCTACCATCTGCATGCGCCTCTTTAGTGAAAGACCTCGTGCCTTTTGTTCATTTTCACTGTTAAGTTTTGAGTATTCTTTATGTATTCTAGATATTAGTGTTTATCAGGTATGATGTTTCCAAATATACTCTCTCCTGCTCTGTAGCTTGTCAGTTTTGGGGTACTGAGACTTCTAGCCAGTTTTTACTTTATTACTTTACCATACTTCAAGTTGTTCTTGTGTTACTCTATAGACCATTTCCAGATACTTTTGTTATATTCAGTATGAAAAAGAAAAATACATTTGCTCTACCTTTGCAGAAGCAGAAAAGTGAGCCTCAACATTTTAAAAACATAATTCTTTTTCATGGGATGATCATCTTTTCTCATCTATTATAGTGATTTAAAACTGAACAGCTATTGTTCAGACAGATAAATAAGAGGCTTTGTAAAAATGCTTCTATGGGGGCATATTATACCTTCAATTCTCCACATCTCTCTCCTATATTTGCCTCCCTTGTTAACTGTCCCATGTAGGCATCTGTGTCTGCAGCCTATGACTAATAAGTAAGTTGTGTAGGCAGGTTTTCAGCCATAGATTATGACAGTGGATCCTGAAAGGGCATGCTCAAGCTTCCATTTTCATAGACTAGCAAGCAACCCAGGAAACATGAACCAAGACCTAATTCAAGCATAATACAGTACTCCCCATACACTGTTTTCCCCTTCCCTCCAAAGCCCTTCTGGAAATTTCTGTTGAGGATCCAGAGACTAATTACAGCACTCTCCTGGTTCAACAATAGCTAGATTTCCTCACTAAATAGTCTAAACTAAGAAAAGGGAGAAATTTTGTATACTGCCATCCTAATTTTCTCCTTTTTTGTAGTTTAGACTATTTAAAGATGAAATCTATGAATTACTGTGTGCACCGGGTAAGGCAAGCAAAAAGACAACAGAGGAACAGAGAAGTGATGATGATAATGCTAGAGCCAGAAGAAGCAAGATGGTCACATAGTACACTAACTGGTAGAAGGTAGACCAGAATCAAGTCCTTTTGAACAAAACATAATTGAAAAACATTCTAGAAATAAAGGCATTTAGACACTTAAAATCTGACCATGACCCTTTCAGCCTTACAGTCAAGAAACTCCAAAGACTATACAAGGTTGTACAGTGAGAGATTACACAAGGTCACAGAGCTAGCCAGTACTGTTTGTACTACTCCATAAAACTCCCTCTTCCTGGACAAGTTGTACTTTCCAAATAATGGAAGCTATGATTAGTTGTGCCATTTTTACAGAGTCCCTGGAAATATTTCAGTATAATTTCTAACAGTATTATTGCATCTATTCTATGAAAATTACATTCAAGATCATAGTATTTTTTTTTTTTACAAATTCAAGGGAGAAAATTTAAAATAATGTCTTCATTAATTCTTTGAGAATTTCATACAATATATTTTGATCATATTCACAAACCCACCCCCAAAATGTTTTTCTGTATGTTGGCCTGTTAAATGAAGGCCATAGAGTTGGCAAGGGGAGGATAAGCAAAAGAAAATGTTTTATTACACTTCTTCTAATAATGTTAATTACTAGGTTAATTTTTTAGGATGGCTTGGTATTAAAGCAAGCATTTATTAACTAGTAGTATCTAGAATGGGAGGGGTAGGGTGGGGATATGAGCACAGGAAAGTGTTGAAGAGGGAACGGAAAGGAAGAGAAAGGGTGAAGAAGCAGGAGAAGAGAAGAAAGGAGGGGATGGGAAGAGGAAAGAGAGAGAGGAACAGAAGAGTAAGATAAGAGAGAAAAGAGGTAGGAAGAG
>LZPO01116979.1:524666-542508 GCA_001675575.1 Neotoma lepida
CTTTGCGCCTTTCCTGGAACTCACTCGGTAGCCCAGGCTGGCATCGAACTCACAGAGATCCGCCTGCCTCTGCCTCTCGAGTGTTGGGATTAAAGGTGTGCACCACCAACGCCCGGCAAAACCTGTAAGGTTATTTTTGATCTGCTCACAGTCACATTTACAACAACTGGGTTTATAAAGAATTATGTTTATGCAAGATAATTGTATTTCACTATATGGGAAACTGACTCTTAACAAAATCGGGATTTATTCAAAAGTGTTTTGTGTGTATGGTTTGCTTGTTTGTGTGTTTGGAATGTTGCACAAAAAATAAAAACTACAAGACTGATAAAACTATTCTTAACATTCAACTATCAAATCTTCAAGTCCAAGACCAATGAGTATATGGGGCTAAAAGGACAACCAATATTTCAGTGTCTGTCCCTAGGTGAGCCAGGCCCAGGAGATGATGTAATACTTCTCAAAGGGTCCTGTAGCTCTCCAGTAAGACACTGTCCTCTTGATGGCAGAGGTTGTACTCTAACCAATGAGCATTTTACAAAGAGGAGGATCCACACAGAGGATGCTTCAAAGAAAAGCCACATGATTGGAAAGCTACACACCCATTCCAGTAGATGGCAGAACTGACTGAAAGAAGTTCAAAGAGTACTTAAGAATTAACTCCTAAAATACCTCAAGTGGCCTTAACAGTAAAAAGGAAAATTGTTAAGTTTTTGGCACCTTTCCTGGTCTTAAACATCCCACAAGAAAGGAAAGAGAAAGACTAAAATGATTGATAAAATACAGAACAAAATTATCTAGATGAAACTTCTGAAAGGGGACAACTGAAGGCTTGAGAGATGACTCAGTAGCTACAAGTTAGACTTCCCTTACAGAGGACCAGAGTTCCATTCCTGCCACTACACTTCTGTAACTCCAGTACTAGAGGATCTGATACCACTAGCCTCTACAGGCACCTGCATTCATGTGCACATACCCACAAACAAACACACATACATATACACAATAAAAATAGTAATATATATGTGTATATATATTAAAACCACTAGTATTTTTTTAAGTAATCCAAAGGATCACATCCCTCTCTCTAGTCTTTATGCGATGTTATATAAGCAACCATTTCTCCCTAGTGATTTTCTTTTTGGTAGGGAAAATGCTGTGCAGATAGAGGACATCATAGCTTTGGCTCAGTTTCAACAAACATTGCAGCACCTACATATGACCCAAGGCTGACACAGGCCCACCATTGTTCCATCCTGGAGATGAGGTGCTGGTCAACAACTGCTTACTGGTGCTGCTCTGGCAAGTTCTATCCTAGTTTGGAGAAATGAGCCAAAGACACTGGGTGTGTATAACTTTAAACAGCTATTTTCTATCTACTTGCTTACATAGACAGGGGATTTTTCTTTTATATGCAGACTAAAAGCTTATCTCTGTTTACCCACTAACTGGACGAGAAATTGTACCTGATTATTTAACCCCTGTTGTTGATACTGCTCCTAACATTCTCCCTGCCAGCACATCTAACAAGTCATATTAGACACAAGAGAACAGTCACAGTGATACCACTTCTTGCTGGCCTAGGTATAGCAGCTGGAGCTAAAACTGGAATGGTGGGAGGACTAAAAATATCTTACATATTACCAAATGCTGACTCAAGACCAAAGTTTAGATGAGATGTCTCAAGGCAGAGATGTAGCTCACAAACTTCAGGTTTCCAGTATCCAAAACTAGAGGTCAGAGTTATGTGGTCATGAGGTAACTGGCTCAATTCACAATTCTGGATCCCGTGGCTGCCCCACTCCTTAGCCCACTAACATTCTTTTCCTATCCTAACCTGAGACATTCTTCATCAAATTATCTCTTCTCATATAGAAGCCACAAACTCCAAGTGGTAAGTATCACAAGTGGAACCATGAATGCTGTATTGAGGTACCCTATATAGGCATGCTGGAGGGTGTAACATGAATCTTAAAAGGTCTTATTAATAAAAAACTCAGGGCCAGATATTGGGGTGAATTCTGAAAGACCAGAGAAGTAGAACAAGCCACAGCCAACCTCACCTCACCAACTCCTCAGCTGATCTTGTTTCCTCTGACCGAAAGCCTCTGAGTCCTCACCCAAATGTATCTCAGCTGAACTGCTGCTCAAAAAGCCTAAAAGCTTAAAAGGCTAAAGTTCCTGCTCCTCATACCTTATATACCTTTCTGCTTCCTACCATCGCTTCCTGGGATTAAAGGTGTGTGTCACTGTGCCTGGCTGTTTCCAGTGTGGCCTTGAACTCACAGAGATCTGGATAGATCTCTGCCTCCCAAATGATAGGATTAAAGGCATGTGTGCCACCATTTTCTGGCCTCTATGTCTATCTAGTGGCCGTACTGTTAGCTGACGCCAGATAACTTCATTAGGGTACACAATATATTGGGGGACATAATGTTACCACAGGAGGGGTTCCCTAACTGCCACAAGCTTGAAATAGAACATGCATTGTCCATTTTGTTTAGCAGAAGTTACCATTATCTCTTTAGAGGGTAGAATGATGTAACTAAGAGAAAGAAACTTGTCAGGCAGTTAGGCAGGGATCTCTGTCCTGGCTAGAAGCTGGGGGTGTCTTTTGTTTTGTCTTGACTAGAATCCAGAAATGCTTTGGTTAGAGGAAACAGTTTATATCCTTGGTTGGTTTTTTGTTGTTGTTGTTGTTGTTGTTAGTAAGTTGTTTTTTGTTCTGCTGTGTTTTGTTTTACCTTTTGAGATTATAATTTAATTATACATTTTTCTCTTCCCTTTCCTCCCTTCAAACCTTCCCATATAACCCTCCTTGCTTTCCTTCAAATTCATGGCCTCTTTTTTTAAAAAAAATATATATATATATATATATATATTCCTAAATATAACCTGTTCAATCCATATAATACTACCCTAAATATAACCTGTTCAGTCCATATAATACTACCTATATGTATGTTTTCAGGGATGATTGTTTGGCCTGTCCAGTACACTGCACAAACAATTGGTGTGCTCTTCCATCAAGAAGACTGTTTCTCTCATTTTCCGAATTCCTCAGTTGCCTGTAATTGTTTGTGTGTAGTTGAGGCCTCATAGACTTTTTCTCCATTCAGTTTGGCATGTTCATTGGTGTCATCCTTGTTCAACTTACACTTGTGTAGTCATGTTGGTAAGGCTTATGGATATAACTTTTGAAATTGCTAGGAGACACAATGTTACAGCAAACTCCCTGATCTCCTGGATCTTTACGTCTTTCTACCCCTTCTTCTGCAATATTCCTGAGCCTTAGGTGTGGTGGTGCTTTATAAATATATCTATTGTGACGGTGTTCCACGGCTCTGCATTTTGACTGGTTGTGGTTTTCTAAAGTGGTCTCCATCTGTTTCAAATAAGAGTTTCCTTGATGAGGGTTATCAGTGGATAGGACAAATGTTAAGATTATTTTTAGGCATTATGCTGGTTTAATAAAGTGGTTGTCATAGGTTTTCCTCCAAGATCCATGACTTCGATAGCACTGAGTAGTTAGCTAGGTTTCCAGTATCAGATATAGTCTCCTTCTTGTTGAGTGGGTCTTAAGTCCAATCAGAGAGCCATTGGTTACCACCAAAATAGTGTGCCACTACTGAACCATTAAAGTTATTGTGCCATGCTGGTTGTTGATGTGGTTCATAGGCATCATAGCTGGGTAGGACTGTTTTATTGTCTCCCTATGGAAACTTGCATGGAGCCTTCTGGTACTATGAAAGCTACTCATCAGGGAGGGGCTTTTCACATCAGTACTAGCTCAGGGGTCTCTGGGCTATTTCTGAAGTGCATGGTGTCATTAGCAATATGGACTTACTTTCCATCACTGGGGGGTAACAAATGGCAACAGCAATAGCCTATATATTTTGGGAGTCTGTTGGACAGCCCTGGACAAGTCAAAAGAGGGCTTCTTATATCTTTTATTGTTTTTTGGTTTTAAGGTGGTCTTTTAAGGTGGAGGGCCATCAAGCCATAATGAGAAAGGTTTTGTTTTCTTTTTCTACTTTGTTAGTTTGTTTTTTATCTTTCTTCTTTTGTACAGTAACCTAATGAGCACAGGTGCCTGAAAGCTATGTGTGGTCAGATACTTCACTGGTCCTAGAAGATGTGTGCCAGAAACTACAGCAGTGCATGGACATCTCCTGGCATCTGTGGTTTGAACCAGTTGGCCCAACCAGACCAACCCTAACTTCCTTAGTGAAAAAAAGCCTATTTAGGTTATCCCCACTGACCTACAGAGCTACTCTCTACCAAGGGCCCTACAGCTGCCAAACTTGGCTGGGGCCCAGGAAGGCTACCTTTGGTCTCCTTCCTCTCCTTCATTCTGGTCTCTCTAGAGTACTCTTAGACCTCCTTCTGCTTGCCTATGTCAGCCCTTCCTACTAGTCCACCTTCCCCTTTAGACTTACTGTCACCTGTGGACAGAACCGGGATACTCCTAGTTCTCTCTCCACTGCCTTTCAGGAGCCAGACCTCATCTCCTGCTTAAGAGAACTTGACAGTGAGTTCCTTTCCTTCATCTGCTCACCTATCTATCACCCATCCAGCCCACTGCACCAATCTAGGATAGCCTGGGCCTGAACTCAGAGCTCCATCCTGACCTAGGGCTTGTCAGAGTCTGAACCCTCAAACTCAAAGTGACCCCAAGACTGAAAACCAAACATCATTCTTTTGGTGTGCAATGTATCATATAGGGGCAAGAACAACCAAAGAACCAAACACTCACCCAACAAAAGTGAGACCAGATATCCATACCAAGAAACACCATAAACATAATAACTCTAGATACCGAAATCTCATCACAAAAACAGAAACAAGAACAACCAAGACAATATGACCCCCAGGAACCACAAGCTATTGCAACTGATAAAACCAATTTAGCTTAACCATAAGAGGACTTCAGAATAGTAATTATGAGTATGTTCAAGAACATTAGAGTACATGAATAAATGCCTCAATGAAACCCATAAAAACACAAACAGTTGAATGAAATAAGGAAAACAAAAAATGAAAGTAGAATTTAACAAATAAGTAGAATTTCTAAAGAAAAGTCAAACAAATAAAGCTTGAAAATCTCATGAAATAAAAAAAAGAAAGTCTCAGAGATAAACCTCACCAACAGACTAAAAGACATGGAGGAGAGGATCTCAGACACTGAAGACAATATAGAATAAATGTATAGCTCAGCCAAAGAAAATGTTGAACATTAAAAAGAAAACCCATGCACAAAACATGCAGGAAATCTGGAACACTATAGAAAGACCAAACATATTAATAATAGTAATAGAGGAAGGAGAAGAAACCCAGCTCAAAGGCCCAGAAAATGTCTTCAACAAAATCATAGAAGAAAGTTTTTCTAACCTAAAGAAGTAATTGTCTATAAAGGTGCAAGAGGCATTAAGAACACCAAATAGCCAGGAACAGAAAATAATCTCTCCACAACACATAATAATCAAACACTAAAAGTACAGAACAAAGAAAGGATATTAAAACCTGGAAGAAAAACAAAATACAAAACCAAAACCAAAATCACATATTAAGGCAGGCCCATTAGAATAACACCTGACTTCTCAATGGAGACTCTGAAAGTCAGAACGGCCTGGAAGGATGTTTTACAAGCTCTGAGAGACCACAGAGCCAACTCAGACTACTATACCCAGCAAAAGTATCAATTATAACCAATGGGAAGAGAAAAAAATTAATGATAAAAACAAATTTAAGCAATTTCTGTCCACCAATCCAGCTCTATAGAAGGCACTATAAGGAAAACTTTAGTCTGAAGGGAAGGTTAATTATATCCAAGAGAACAAAAGGTATAAATAATCCCAGAACAGTTAATCAAGAGAGAGGAAAAAATAACTACAACAAAAATAACAGGAATTAATAAACATTGCTCAGTAATAACCCCTAATATGAAATGGTTTAAATTCCCCCACAAAAGACAAAGAGTAACAGATTGGATTAGAAAACAGGATCCATCTTTTTGCTACATCCAAAAACACATGTTATCATCAAGGACAAACACCAACATAGGGCAAAAGTATGGAAAAGGGTATACTAAGCAAATGAATCTAAGAGGCAAGCAGATGTAGCCATTTTAAAATCTGACAAAATAGACTTCAAACTAAAACTAATTAATCAGAAGAGATAGGGAAGGACTCTACATTAACATTAAAGGAAATATCCACCAAGAGGAAATTACAATTCTAAATATTTACACGCCAAACACAAGGGCACCCAAGTTCATAAAAGAAACACTTCTACACCTAAAATTACATATTGACCCTCACACAGTGATAGTGGGTGACTTCAAAACCTCACTCTTGCCAATAGACAGGTCACCCAGATAAAAACTAAACATAGAAATGCTGGAGTTAAATAACTTCATAAAATCAGATTGACCTAGCAGATATGTACAGAAGATTTCACCTGCACAATGAAGAATACATGTTTCTTCTCAGCAGCCCATAGTCTATACCTTTGACTGTAGGTGAATGTTTTGTCTGGGTCCCGCCAGGCCCCATGTGGTCCCACAGCCACTTATAAATTAATAACTCAAAAGCTTATATTAATTACAACTGCTTGGCCATTACCTCAGGCATATTACTGACTAGCTCTTATACGTAAATTCAGCCCATTTCTATTAATCTATGTTTTGACATGTATTCTGTGGCTTTACCAGTCTACAGGCATGTTGTTCCTTCCAAGGTGGCTGGCGTCTCCTGACTTAGACTTTCTCTTCCCAGAATTCTCCTTGTTTGTTTATCCCGCCTATACTTCCTGCCTGGCTACTGGCCAATCAGCATTTTATTTATCAATCAATCAGAACAACACATATTCACAACATACAAAACAATATCTCCATCATTTGACCACATATTGGGATCACAAAGCAAGTCTTAACGAATATAGGGAAACTGAAACAACACTCCACATCATATCTGACCACCATGGATTAATGCTGGATATCAACAACAATAGGAGCATCAGCAGAAATTATAGAAACTAATGAAAGCAGGACAACTTACTACTGAATGGAAATTGGGTCAAGACAGAAACCAAGAAGAAAACTGAAAAAAAATGAAAAGAAATGGATGAATTTCTTGAAATATATAACCTATCAAAGTGAAACCAAGTTGAAACAAACAATTTAAATAGACCCATAACACCTAGTGAAATAGAATCAGTAATTAAAAATCTCCCAAACAAACAAACAAACAACTAATGAACCAATCAACCAAATAAACAAACAAACCACCTAGGGCCAGATGAATTCAGTGAAGAATTCTACCAGACCTTCAAAACATAACACTTCAAATTAGTCTGCAAAATAGAATCTGAAGGAATATATCAAAATTTGTTTTCTGAAGCCACTATTACCCTGATATACAAAGCACAAAAAAAATCAACAAAAAGAAAATTATAGACCAATACTCTTTATCAACATAGATGCAAAAGTTCTCAAAATACTTGCAAACCAAATCTAAGAACACATAAAAAAGATTACCCACCATGAACTATTTCTAGGATGAAGACATGCAGAGATAGTTCAATATATATAAATCAATAAACACAAACTTAATGCAAGAACATATCAAAAGATCATCTACCACATGGAATGGGTTGCATCTTGATGAGTTGTTGACCAAAGGGATCAACATAGATCCTCCCTAAACATCACAGGCTATTGCCAATGCTATTGGTTGCCCTTCACAACCTGACTATAAGTCTCTATTGCTGAAGATACCACTTACTTACATCATTGAACATGGATAAATCAAGCTGGTGTCTAACCAGAAACTTCACTCATACTGAATAGTGTTCATGGTTCTGTACAGTATTATGCATTCTAACAGAAGAGAAAAGAAATTATCAGTATCACCCAGCTATAAATCCTGTGACCTACAATAGTGACCTGGCTCCAAGACATACCAGTGCTATAGTGGCTCAGATGTCATAATAGTAACCAACCACATTCTGATTGGATTTAGGGCCCACTTCATGAGATGGACTCATATCTGACACTGCTAAAGTGACCAGGAACCTCAGACTAGATAGGTGATGGACCTAGGGCAAAACATACAATTATTATTCTGCTAAAGGAACATAGTAATAAAATGACTCCTAATGATATATTGCCATACCCAGTCCCATCAGAGCATCCCTCAACCCTGACTAGAGAAGCTTCTTCTAGCATTATATAGGAATCAACAACGAGATATACAACTGGAAAACATACAGAGAGTGAAAGACATTGGAACATTCAGCTCTAAATGGGATATCTTTATTATACACCTCTCCTCAAGGCTCAGGGATTTGTGTGTAAGAGGCTGCAGAAACATTGTAAGAGCCAGAAGTGGTGGACAATATTAAGGAAGCAGTATTTTCCAGACATAACAGGACTGATGCACATATGAATGCATAGGCTATGATAGCATGTACAATGCCTGTGCAAGTTCAAGGCAGACAACATCCCAGCATAGGAAGTGGGCACAAAATCCATCACCTAACCTAGAAGCTCTTTGCCATTGGTAGTTTCTGTGAGAAGGAAAATCAGTTTTCTTCAATGGAGTGACACTGTATATACAAATCACACTTTAGGGTAGGTCCCATGCTCAGGAATAGTTGGCTGACACTAAACATATTCCATGTTTTTAGTATGTGCTTTCTGTTTTGCTTGTTGGTATTTTTTTGTCTTTTTTCTATTTTCTTTGTTTTGATTTTTTTCTGATGTTGAGAAAGAACCCGAAGTTGGATGGGTAGAGTAGTGGGGAGGATCTAGAAGGAGTTGGGGGAGAGGAAAGATATCATGTGAAAAGAATGCCAATAAAAAGGAGTTTTTAAAAGCCTATTTAACCCCATAGACAAAGCCTCTCAGGGCAATGCTCCTTTTGGAGCCTCCTCCCATTGTACTTGGGACTCCCCACCTGCTATATTGGAGTTCTGCTTACTTTCTGTCTATATTATTATAACTCACATTCATCATCTATAAAACTCATTATTTGATTTCCAAAGGACCTGGAGTCACTGGCTCAGTGGAGGTTGTGGTAATGTGACCATTCAGAACCCTAACCCCTAGTTTAAGTGCATCTGAGAGGAGAAAGTCTTATTCATTATCAAGGACACCCCACATTTCAATAGCTTGACCCACTATAGCTTGCAAAGACTCTATTACTTGTAACAATTGTTTCCTCAAAAGATCAACATTGGATACAGCAACATGAGTATGAAATATTACCTTAAGTAGTCCTCCACAATGTGCAGCCATTTTTCATGATTCAACCTTGCTCCTTAATTTGGGGTGGTGCCATGGGCCTGTCATGCATCTACCCAGCCCAACAAGACTCAGTTGGGCTTGAACTGACTCTCATTGCTTTGATCCCCTTTTGCTCTGCCAGGCCTAGGGCTATGCTCTCACCTCCTGTGCCCTCACAGGCTCCTTGGGATCTGACAGTCTCTGGGCCTATGCTGCAAGGTGTTGTTCCCTCTCCACCGACCCCATCTGGCAATAAGAGGACCCTGGATAGGTGATCAGCTTCTACCCCAGTATACTTTCCTGCAAGACAGAAATGTATACAGATTACTTTTAGGGGGAGAGTGAATATTCACCTCTGGGACAAGCTTAGTCTTTTCAACTATATTGCTTTATTGTGAATATTTTTATTAAACATTCACTTGGGGTTTTGAGACTCCTGGGGGCTCACAAGCACTGATTTTGCCTTTCTGTACATTTCTTTCCCTTGGAAATCTAACAAGACAAATTTTGACACATTTGCTTTCAAGGGACTCACACAGACCCTTTTGTATGCTTTTTCTTGTTCTCATCCCCTCTTGATTCCTTTGGTACTTTACAAACTTGACTTAGGTGTCAGTCTAAATCACTCAGCTCTGGCATAGCCTCTCCCACCTTGTAAGGATCACACACACCCATGGCACTTTTAGCAAAACCACTAAAACCCTTTATCAATCCTAAGGTCCCTAGTGAATCTACCTCTATCTTACTTCTCCTGTGAACCATCTGATTAGTGATCTGGGAACCAAACACTGCTTTTCCAGTTCCTCAGTAATAATGTCTGCCCATCTATCATTCTTTAGTCCCTTATATCGATGGGGACTTTAGTTCATGATAAGCAAGCATCCCTAATGGCTACTATGAGCCATTGCATCAAGGACTGGTTTTCTTCCTATAGTTTAAGATTATGCAGGCTTTGTCTTCTGGATAGATGGGTAGTTCGGTTACTTAGTTTCTCTGCTTCTATGTGCTCGGACTGAACCCATCTGCCTCCATGTCCCACAGTTTCATGAGCCAGGCTGTGAGAGGGTGTCTCACTTTGTTGTTGCTGATGTTTAAAAGTCTTTCCCAATTTAAGAAGTTCAGGTGCTGACTATTCCCTGATTATCATAGTTTCTTTCAGCTGGCTGGACCATTCACTATAAAGGCTCATATGAATGCCAAATCATGGATTTTCTCTTCCTCATTAAAAAAAGCTAGATCTGAGGGCTATCTACTATTACTTTTATCTTGCTCTCTTCCTTGTTATTGGCTGATTCTTCTAAGGGTTCCAAGTTTTGGGATCCCAAGAGGGGCTTTTTGACACAGATCAAATTTGTACCTTTTCCCATTATGCTCTCCAGATCCCAGTTCCATGAAACAGCAAGCCAGAAAGTCCATCTCATTCTGTCTTTCCTTCTGAATTCTGCCAGTTCAGAGGCTAGTGTGTAGAATAGCATCCATATCCCTTTTTTCTTGTAATTCCTCCTTTACACAGGAAAGTTCTTCCTGGGTAGACAGCTCAGCCTCACTTGCATGTTTTACTACCTACATGAAAGGGCATGGAATTGATGCCACAGCCTGCTTCCAATCCTATTTCACACTTGCTTTCATGAATGCAATATATTCCCTAGCTTGTTAGCCACTTTGAGACAATTCCATACTTATATGGTAGAACTCATTCATCAAGGAGGATTGCCACTCCATATCACATAGAAGATGACAGACATTGCAAAATTCTCCTGTAATTGGAGGTTTCCATCCTGCAAGCAACTCTCAAATGCCCAGCAGCCACTACCCAAATTATCACACAGAGGCTTATATTAATTATAAATGCTCAGCCAGTAGCCCAGGCTCATTGCTAACTAGCTCTTACACTTAACACATAATTCTTATCTATGTTTCCCCACGTGGCTTGGTACAACATTCTCATCTTGTTTCCTCTGTCTGGCTGGTGACTCCTGACTCCGCCCTTTCTCTTTCCAGCATTCTTAGTTTGGTTGTCCTGCCTGTACTTCTTGCCTGGCTACTGGCCAATCAGTGTTTTATTAAACCAATTCAAGTGACAAATCTTTACAATATACAAGAAGATTATTCCACAGCATTTCCCCATTTTTGTCTAATTAAAAAGGAAGGTTTTAACTTTAACATAGTAAGATTATATACAACAAAAACATTAAGTAAGAATTACAGTAACACTATCTAATCCATTTGCATTTGGCAAAATTAGAGAAAATACTTAATCATCTATCTTATCTTGGTGAGTCTAAAGTTTTGTATCTAATTTACTTTCTATTATAATTGAGAAAAAGTATAATTATAACTATTTAGCCTTCAACTCCACCAAAAACCCCAGAAGGGTGAAATATTACCCAATAACAGGGACATCAGGCTGTCTGGAAAGTCACCCAAAGTTCCTCTGTAACACTGGGACATCCAACTCTGGCCTACAGGCCTAGAATATCTGACAGACTTTGTCCTGTGAAGCAGGGAATTTTGCAGGGCTGTCCTACCTTGTCTTAGCAAAGTTCAGAAGTTGCCTTTCTTGCATCCTGCTAATCCAGTTTGGACAGTAACTGTCAGCAATTGAGGCAAGGGCAGTTTCTTTACCCACATGGTTAGCTTTCACCATAAAGAAAACAAACTCCATAATGAGTTTCTTTGATGCCCATCATCCTCTTTGAAGGAATTGGTGCTGCCAGGAGCAGGCATGTCTCACTGTCAAGAAAAGTCTAAGTTCTTAAAACATTTTAAATGTCATATTCTGTAGGTCTTTGGAGTGTTTGAAGATTGCCTATCTATCTGAAATATATCTCTGTATGACCTCGGAAGCATACCTAACATGACTATAAGTTTGCTATTTAGATGACTATCTATTAGTCTAATCTGTACTTCTTAATTATACATTATAATTTTAAATGAGTTGCATAAATATATTATCTTAAACAAGGGTAGAAATATACATTCAGTATAACAAACCCCCTAAACAAAGACAAACATCCATCATCCCAGTTTTGGTATCAAGTGTTAACTTTTGCTAGAGATTAACAAATGTCTATTCACTCCAAATAGGGCACCAAATGACATACCAGAGAAATTATTCCAATCAAGCCTAGCTTACTGCACCAGTGAGTTTAATTGGGGTTATTTATGGGGGTGTAGACAACTTATGAGTAGCTATCTCAATGAAAAATGTCTCTCACTCTCCCTTAGCAACTGTTAACTGCCTACATATTCTCAGGAAGGGGGGAGCTCATGAGCCCATCCCTCTAGTATGTGTTAACTGTCTAAACTCTCAGAGAAGCCTTGTAAGTCCCTCCCCCCAGTAAATGCCAATTGTCTATATATCTCAGGGGATTTGGGGCCCTGTGAACCCATTCTCTCCCTCTATGACAGAAAGCAAATGGGCCCAATCTTGTGAAGGTCTCCTGTGGGTAACCACAGCTGCTGAGATTTCAAGAGGGCAATAGTCATGTCATTCCTGGAGGATAGCAGTCCATAACATCCTTACAAACATTCTGAAAGATTTACCTTATTAGTGCACTTGGTGTTTCTTAATCCAATCAAAGTGACAATAAAAATTATCCATAACATTTTCTTTCCTGGAAGGTCCCTTGGCCTATTCCTCTGTTGGTAGTGGCCTTGTCCCACTGTATCTGGAACATATCTTCCTGGGAGGAGTTTGATACAAGCTTGTCCAAGTCAAACTCATTATATGTTACATCCTCTCCCAGTCCTGTCTCTTCCCCGATCCACACCACCCTAATAAAGCAAAAATTTCTACTATGTATACTTTAACATGCATTATTCTTTCAGTTGTGGCACGTAAGCTGAATCCATTACCCATTCTCACTCTGTTTTTTTAAAGATTTATTTTTAATTAATTAAAAATTATGTGTATGCATGCAATGAACAAGTTTGGGGAGCTAAGGAACAGCATGAAGACTAACGTTAATATTACTGACTTGTGTCGGGGGGTTGTTAAATAAATATATGCTGTTATTGTCCATTCTCCCCAAAAGTAACTATGTGAGATAGATCAATTCATCAGCTTTATCACAATATCCATTTTATTCTCTACATGTACCCCCATAATGTCATGATGTAGCCCTCAAATATACATAATAAAAGTTATCTAACTAAAAATAATAATAAAAATAAAATTCTGTGTATACATATGTGTGAGTTGGAGTGCACATGAGTTCAGGTGCCTACAGAATCCAGAACAGGGTGTTGAATCCCCTGGAGCTGGAGTAACCTGATGTGGCTGTTTGGAACTGAATTCATGTTATCTGCAAGATCAGCGTGTGCTCTTAAACTGAAACACATCTCCAGCACATTCTGACATACTTTTCTATAGATTAAAAATATGGATGGAAACATAGTTTACATATGGATAACTAGAAGTTCTATACTCAGCTGATATAAAGTCTAGCCTTTCTCCTGCAATATTCCTTTGTATCCTTATCATAATTGGTTCCCCATATGTATGCTATAACATGTACATATATTTTTTAGGCTCTACTCTATCGATACATTTCTATTGTTATACCACTTTCACACTCTCCTTATTATGGTGACTTTATAATAAGCTCTGTAACCTCTCCAACTTGGTTCTTCAAAAGATGTGTTCTTTGTACTTATGTGTGAATGTGAACATTGTCTTCTACTATTTCCTGTGGGTTTTTAAAAAAATATTTCTGAGATTTTGATTAGAAATGAACTTGGTTTATTGATAAAATTTGAGATGAATGTGTATCTTAACAATATTGACTTTCCTGACAATTGAGTGAGGCACATCTCCTTTAATTTAGGTCTTCCTATATTTGTTTATTTCCACAATTCTTTAGCTTCTAAGTATTTTATCAGATTTATCCTCATGGTTGTTCATTGTCAACTTGGGACTATCTAGAATCATTAGAAAAGGTGTCTCAATGGAAGAGTTATGTAGACCAAGTTGGCTTGTTGATACAATGGCAGTGGTTATCTTGGTTACTTTAAGCGAAGTAGAAAGACATGCCCACTATGAGTGGTGTCATTCCCCAGGCAGGATATTTTGGACTGTGTAAGAATGGAGAAATCTAGCAGAGCATGGGTATGGATACATTAATTCATTGCATTTTACTCTTGACTATAGATGCAATGTGAACAATTGCTTCAAGTTTCTGTCACCTTGATTTCCCTGCAATGATGGATTGTAACCTGAAACTATGAGACAAAGAAAACTTTTTTCCCTTAAGTTGCTTTTTTTTGATTTAATATCAATAATGGTGAGGAAATTTATTTTAGATCTTTTCTCCAAATATGTATTTATCTAAATTTACTCATCAGACACTTGGTGACCTCTAATACATTTATTATTTGGGATTCATTCAGTTTGTCAGACTTTTTGAATTTTCCATTAAGTTTTGAGAATTTCCCTTTCAGCCTGTTTTCTTTTCCTTTATTTGAAATTTTAGTGTCAAACATTTTATATACAGAGATATGTGCCTATAAAATGTTTTTTTCTTTTTTTTCTTATTTTATTTTTTTTAATTAAAATATTTTATTTTACATACCAACCACAGAACCCCCTCTCCTCCCTGCTCCTTCCTCCCACCCCTTAGCCTTGCCCCTCAACAAACTCACCCTCAAACCCACCTCCTCCCACACAAGGTCTCCCATGCAGAGTCCCCAGAGCCTGGTACTTTCACTTGAGGCGGGTCCAAGACCCTCCTTCCTGTGTCTAGGCTGCACCAGGTGTCCCACCATAGGCACTGCACTCCTCCCCCCCCCAAAAAAAAGAAAAGAAAAACCAGTTCATGCACTAGGGATGAACTAGGATCCCGATCCCACCACCTGGGGGTCCCCTAAAGAGTTCAAGCTAAACCCCTGTCTCCAGTCTCCAGAGAGCCCAGTCCTGTACCATGGGGGACTCCACTGCTAAGAGTGGACCTTAAGTTGCTTTTATCAAGATGTTTTATCACAGCAATAGGAAAGAAAACTAAGACAATTCATTTGCATTTCATGTTTTTAATTCCATCTTTAAATTTTAACAATTTTGCTTTCAGTTTCTGGTTGTTTATTTCTGGTCTATGAAAGCAGAACTAATTATACATATTAATCCTTTCTGACTCTTAGTTCAGTTATTAGCTTGAGAGACATTCTTTTTTAGAGTCATAGAATTGCCTGAATGGACTGAAGATAGTTTGACTTTTCCCTTTTAAACCTAGAGGCTTTTTTCTGTCCTCATTTCATTTGACAGCAAGTACACTGTTGGTTGTACACCCCACCCCACCAATATGAACCCAACAGCCTTTCTGTTGCAATTTCCCTCATGCAAACAGCCAGCACAACTCCTGGCACATGGAATTCTGCCTTGGCTTTTACAATGTTCATATAATACTCAAGACTCACTGATGGGCTTACTGAGATAAGCAAGCCATTCAAATTGTAAACTGGATTGGGTTTTCCAGGCTACCAATTCAATTCAGTAGAGGCTGACAGCTTAAAGGCCATGACTTCAGACTGGAGACAAAGCCAAGAAAATTTCAGTGAGCGCTAGGCCAAGGGTTGAGATGGAAAAGTTCTTTAGTGCTAGATAAGAAATGACATTAAGATACATGAGAGAAAATGTTAAAGGCAAAGCAGAACATTTCACATCTCCACAGAGATTTATTTAATTATGGCCATTTCACCATGTCATAAACACACACACACACACACACACACACACACACACACACACAAATGAGGAAGACTGGGGAAACAGAATGTACCACTTTAATTAGGCAACCATGGGAAACATGTAGTAGTATGTCAGTTTGGAAGACTCTAAGAGTGCTAAACAAATGTTCCAGTTCTCCAACCAGACCACCTAGAACCCCCTCCCCTGACCCCACATACATGGGATCAGGAAGTTGCTCTGTGCCTTTTAAGCCTCCCCCTCCTGGGCTTACTGACCAAACAACGTAAGGGTGTGGTAACTCATTGTCTGGGGAGAGGTATATATATGACAGTCAGGAGGCCTGAGATAGATTGCTGTGAATCACTACCATGGGGAAGGTGGCTACAAAGCTATCTGTGCCTAATACAGAAGGCAAGCAAAGAAATCCAAGTACCCATAAAGAGACAAAAAGGAAAACCCCTTTTAAATCTAGAAAAAGGAAGGTCTCCTTTGAACCAAAGCAGAAAGCCAAGGTGAGCTGAGCTACCCAAGGTTTTGTCTGTTGTTGTCCTTGACTCCCTGCCCCCAAAACTTGTCTACAGTCCTCACCCACCCAACACACATACCCCTCTGACCACTTCATTTTCCATTAAGTTCCTGTTTCTGTCCTTCCTCTATCTTCTTCCTCAAAACCTAAGCCTTTCAGTTTTCTCCCTGTTGCCTTTCCAGGTGTCCAGACTGACTATAAAGAAGGCAAAGGCAGTGAAGAAGTTAAGTGCCCCAAAACCAAGCAGTTTGGCGAGGAAGGCCTCTTCTAGAACTAAGGCCACCACATCCAAACCCAAGAAGGCAAGACCAGCAAAATACCACCAAAATCACGACAAGAACAAGAATACAAAAAAAGATGGTCCAGAGGACAGTCAAGTGACAGAGGAGGACTCCACCTACTCCATCAACTAGTACGTGGACTAGTTGGGCTAGGTAAGACCTCAAGCACCATCTTTGAAGTCTCACCTCATACAGGGCAGCAGCCAACTATGAAGTGAATTTTTACACTAATGAATACTCAAATATGAGAAAATAAAATAAGGCTCACAAGGAAATATTTGTGTCTGTGTTCTCTGATGGTGGGGAGGGAAGGACATAACAGGAGACAAGTATGTAAGAAATGAGGGAGATGGGTTTTGTGTGGTGGGGGATATTAGAATGATTGGTCCAAGTGAATCAGACTGGGGGACCAGGTTAAGACATTGAGCTGAAGACAAATGTCTCCTGGAATCTTTTGTTCCACAGGGGAAAGAAAGGATGCTATTTCCGTGTCTTCATGCAGGGCCATGGATCAGCCTGGGGTGGGATGTTGTATGTGGAGCAGCAGCAGTAGCAGCAGTAGCAACAGCAGCAGCAGTAGCAGCAGCAGCAGTAGCCTTCCCCAAAGCAATACACCAAGCAATTGCTTCTAAGACACTCACTTCATAGAAGTATTCGTTATATCCAACACTCCACTCATAAGCAATGAAAGCCTCTCAGAAGAACCATAATATCATGATTACAATCACTAACAGTACCCTGTAGCACTAAAACAATGATATTTGGACATTTCAAATCCAACATTGATTTGGCCACTTTCTTGGTAAGACAAATTGTAAAGGAGATGTTGACTGCCAAGGATGTGGCAGTAGGAATGGTTCATTCCATCCTTGGTGCAGGCAATGAAGAGTACAGTGTAGAGACAATTATTTTGATTCAACTTTTAATACACTTGCATATTCACATGTATTTATGTGGTGATTATATTGTGTCCCCCAAAATATTGTGTACCCTAATAAAACTTATTTGGGGTCAGAGAACAGAACAGCCACTAGATTAAACATAGAGGTTAGGCAGTGGTAGCACAT
>LZPO01116979.1:544111-561213 GCA_001675575.1 Neotoma lepida
CTACATGGGCTGACTAGGAGTGAGGAGGAGGAAATGGCAGGCAAGGGATGGAGGTTGAGAGTGGTGTTTTCAATTAATAAGACCGTTTAAGATTTGCTCTACATATTTATAAGAATCAAAATAGATCATTTATAACATTTTGTATGTCTCTGTCCAAAGATAAACTGGATATTTTTGCAAACATATATTAGTGATGATATTGTCCTTGACACAAAGTAGAGAACATTTCCATTACCACAGGGATCCTTCCCACTACCTTTTTTGAGACATATTGCTTCCATTCCACTCCCACCTCTCCTCAATCCCCATGCCCTTGATCTGTTTTTCATTTGGATAATTCTGTCATTTCAAAAGTATTATTCCTTTTATAGGGACCACCAAGTGTTGTAAAGTCTTTGTTATTGGCACATTTTAATTTACGCACACACATAACACCCCCTCTACAGCCACCCACACACACTGAGTTTCATTTGCCTTGCTGTGCATATAAAATTATAAATGAAGAGCCGATTTCTCTTTATTGCTGAGCAGTATTCCTGTGGATGGGTGCACATGGGGTTTTATTTCTTCTATAACCATTAGTCAATTGAAAGGCATTTGGCACATAGAGAACTTTTTGTGAACATGTTTCTGGTTCTCTGGGATTAATAAGCAAGGGTATAATTGTTCTGTTACTGAGGGTTGTATGTTTAGATTCATTTAAATTTTTAGGTATATTTTATTATGTAGATATGAATATTTTGTCTGCATGTATGTATGTGCACCACATGCATGCATATGGAGGTCATAAGAGGGAATCCCATCACTGGAGTTACAGACAGTTGTGAGCTGCTATGAGGGTTCTGGGAATTGAATCCAGGTCCTCTGCAAGAGCAAGTGCTCTTAACCAGTGAGAGTCTAGATCCACTTTGATAGACATAATTACTAGTGTACTTTTAGATTTATAGAAAACTGAACACTCACTTCAGTTCCTCCATGTCTTTTCATGACTTAGTTAATTTCATGATTTTTAATTAATATTTTATTGTAGGGAAGTATTGCAGTTTGCAATTCCACTCATTCACTGAGGACCTCCTGGTTGCTTCTGTGTTCTGCCTCAGGTAGTAAAGAATCAGAACACAGAAATTAAAAGACATAGCGGCCAGTGTTCTGAAGGCTGAAGCAGGAGGCTCTTGGGTTTGAGACCAACCTGGGTTAAATAGTGAGACTTCTTAAAAGAAGCTGAGGAGAAGGGGAGGAGGGAGAGGAGGAATCAGCATTGGTAATACTTGCAGGAACTTTGCACACAGGAGCCTAGCACTGGAGAAAACTGTGCTTTGCTATAGACTAACCAATGAGGCACATCAGAATCTCATATAACTCATTTCAAGACAAGTGTAAGTGATCCCAGCACTCAGGAACTCAGGAGGTGGAGGAAGGAGGATAGGAGGATTACCAGTTCCAGACCAGCTTGGTCTGCATACAAATAGAGGCCCTGTCTCAGAAAAACACTACAAAACATGCAACACAAATCTTCTCCAGTATACCTTCAGCGCCCTCTACTGACAAGGATTCACATTGTGACAATGGTCAGGCAGAAATAAACACAAAGTCTTACCTCAGTTGTTAATAGAGCTCCTGAAGAAGGGTGGATTTGGAGAAGAGATGCAATGTACTAATAAGTGGTGGAGACACTTGCCCACATAGAAGGTTTAGAAGCCATGGTAAGGTAATCACGTTTTAATTTTCCAAACCATTTGATAATCAACTTCTTAGGCACTGCCTCTACAAGTGTAGGGGCAAATAAAGAGTGCATCTCTCCAAAGTCTCCACAAATATAAGGTTTATGAAAGAAGCTGACAGTGATGGTATCATCCCTGAGAAGCTTGAGGGCCAGCTGGCCCAAACCAGTAAAAAAGATACATCCTAAGAGCCAACCTGGGTCTGCCTAGGGGCCATAGCAACAGCAGCTGAAACATGACCTGGAGATGACCTGGACCAATGAGAGGCAGCCATGTCACACCAGCAGATGCATATTCACCAGACCTTCCCCCAGGGTGGGGTGGAGGGTATATAAGGCTTGCCTCTTCCTGAATAAACTGAGCTTGTTGTTTCGACATTCCTGGAGTCTGTGTGGCTTGACTTCGAGTCTACTTGGCCCCCTCCCCCAAAGGGAACAACAAGACAGGACCCCTGCTATATCTGGTGCCAAAACCTGGGACATTTGGTGCTGGAACAGGAACTGTTTGTCTCCTTTTACTCGTGTGGCGCTGGTTTAGAAGCCCCCTTGAGTGGTGTTTTTTGGTGAATAGGCTCCTCTACGTTGTGTGATTTTGGTTCCTTCAGCAGGTAAATGCTGGGACCCCCACTTTTCTTCTTGTTTGTCTTATTTGTGAGTCTGTCTGTACGGTAGGGTGGCACATACTTTTGTTCAGGCTCGCCTGGTGTTTCCATATAAGGGCTGGTCCCTCAGGAAACGGAGCCACGGTCTGACTGCTTTTAGTTGTGTATGTATATAGTTGTGTGTGTTTGTATATGTGTGTGTTTGTGAGTGCATGCATATGCTTGTGGGTTGTGATGCCTGGAGAGATGGCTCAGTAGTTAAGAGTGCTTGCTGCTCCTCCAGAGAACATGTGGGAACCTGATCTTTGGATGAGTGTTCTGTTCCTGACCAGAAAAAGGAAAGTGGCTTTGAGAGTAACTCTCCAATTGTTTTTTATGCCCATTTTGTTGGCTATAATCACTGGCCTAAAGTCCTTCTCTACTGAAGAGGTCATTAAGGCCCACAATAAATACTGCCAGGAACAATGTAAAACCAACTTATCTATCGCCTTCATTCTGCCCATGACTAATATTTCCTCTGCCTCTGCTGACAAGGAGACAAATAAGAATAGGTGTAAAGGAAAGGAAAGGGATGGAAAGAGTTAGGAAATGATTGCAGCAGGATTCAAGCCTACACTGGCAGCCCCTCTCTCTGTTCCTCGAGAGGCTACCCCCCCACTGTAGTATCCATGGAGTAATTTGCCTGGATGTCTACCTGCTGAGCCAGCTACTCAGTGTGACTCCCAGCCTATTCCACCTATGGTGCCACATATGACCACCATGGCATTTCCAGTTAATGTGGGCCCCAATGCAGCCAAACAGCCATGGATACCTACCCCTCTTGCAGACCTGTCTTTGGTTCATAAAGCTGCTAATGAATCAGGTCCTGACTCACTGTATTTTGAGCAAGTCCTACGGCAATGGGCAATGCACTTACAGACTTACTGTGACTGGCATCATTTGATGAAGGCTGTGTTGGAGTCTGTGGTCTTCCTTAATTGGCAAGCTGCCTATGATGACCAGGCTGAGGCTCAGGCTCATTTTAATATACAGGGTATATAAGACTTGCCTCTTCCTGAATAAACAGCTTGTTGTTTTGACATTCTCCTGGAGTTTGTGTGGCTTGACTTCACACCTACTTGGCCCCCTCCCCCAAAGGGAACAACAACACAGGACCCCTGCTAGGATTTTTTTGGGGGGAGGCAGTCAACTTGACACAAGCCAGGGTCGTCTGGAAAGAAAATCTCAACTGAAGATCCTCCTCTATCAGATTGTCCAGTGAGCAGCACCCTTCCATGGCTCTACTTCAGTTCCCATCTTAGCTTTCCCCAGTTATGGACTGTTACATGAAGGATAAGTCAAACAAACCTTACCTTCTCCAGTTGCTTTTGGTTATGATCTTTATCACAGCAAAAGCAAGCAAACTAAGACATTGATTCCTGTAGACGAATTGTTAAACGGTCTTATTAAATAAAAAAACATGGAGCCTGATATAGGGGTGAAAACCTGAGAGATCAGGGAAATAGGGAAAGCCACAGCTAACCTCACCTCACCAACTCCACAGCTTCCAAAGAGAGAGAGAGTTACTTCCTTTCTACCTATGCCTATATGCCTTTCTATTCTGTCCTCTCATTGGCTCTCTCAGCCCAGCTACATCACTTCCTCTTCCTGTCTAGCTCTATCACTTTCTGTCTGTGTTTACAGACCTACAGACCTCTATGGTTGGTGCTGGGATTAAAGGCATGTGTCACCATGCCTGGCTCTGTTCCCCAGTGTGGCCTTGAACTCACAGAGATCCAGACAGATCCCTGCCTCCTGAATGATAGGCTTAAGGGCATGTGCTACCATTACCTGACCTCTATGTCTAATATAGTGTCTGTCTTTCCTCTGATCTCCAGGCAAGCTTTATTTATTAGAGCACGAATAAAATATCACCACAGATTCCTAACCAGATTCAATAACCTCTACTTAAGGATGCATTTTGAGTAAGATCTAAAAATAGTAATTTCTAAACACTCAGTGCTAGACTAAGTGCACGAAATCCTTTAAAAAACTAATCAACTGGTCTTTTAAAAAGAGTTTTAGGTTCAGAGAAAAACTGAGTAGAAAATATAGCCTACTGTGATTGCCTGCATAAGACTGGCACATGATGAAGCCAGTCAAAATTCCAGCATGGATGGAGGAGGGGCAAGAAATCCTAGCTGAGGACTTACGACAGTTGATGGCTGTTGTGTATGTGGGGAGAGCATATCAGCTTTCTTAACATGTGTGGCCCCTGGTAGGTTGACCACGATTTATTGGATGATCTAAGACTTAAGTACATATGGGCAGCACTAATTTGGATTTTATGTGTTTTCATGGCTGGATAGCTCATTTCTTTTAAGCACTGATTAATATTCCATTGTCTGGCTGTGCCAGAGTTTTATTTTGTTTTGTTTTATTTTAAACCTGTATATTTTAGACCAAATTGTGGCAACTGTCTGATAAACATGTGACAGCTGCTTCAAACACTGATGTGAAGGGTTGTGACTGGCCATAAGTTTTGAAATTCATCTGGGTAATGTTCAAAGAGTATGATGGCTGATGCATATGGCAAGGCTATGTTCAGCTGTGTAAGACATCACCAAACTGTCTCTCCAAGTGGTTGTACCATGTTGTAATCTCACCAGCAATGAAAGAAAGTTGGTGATGCTTCACACTCTCACCAGGATGTGTTGTTGCTCACTCTAATAGGTGTATAGTGGTATCTCATTGTGGTTTACATCTCTCTGGTGGCACATGGAATGTATTATCATATGCAACTTGCAATATGAGGAAATATAAATACATATACAAGTTATATATAGGAGACAGAAAAATCCCAACCACGTGTGTGTGTGTGTGTGTGTGTGTGTGTGTGTGTGTGCTAGTGAGGTGTCCACTCAAATCTTTTACCTGTTTTTCCCATTTTAAAAAATCAGGTTGGTGTCTTATTGCTGACTCTTCAGGGTTCGTTGTAAGCCACAGATGATGGTATATACCTATAACCTCATTTTATGGGAGGCAGAGGCAGGAGGACTGTCACAACTTCAAGGCCAGTGTGGTCCACATAGAAAGTTACTGGCTAGCCAACAAGGACTACATAGCAAAACTCTTGTGCATATTGGGTGGATCTCAATCTCTGTGTAATAGTCTCTTACCAGACATATAAAACACAAGACTTTATCCCAGCCTGAAGTTTCTTTATTATTCTCTTAACTGTTTCATAAATGTTTTTCATTTTATTAGGGTTCTTCTTACCAAGTTTTTTTCCCCCACAGTGTTTTTGGCATTGTATCTGTCATCTCCAAGCCCAAAGTTGTCTAGATCTTATTTGTTGGCTTTGGTTTTGAGACAGGGTTTCCAGATTTTTATTTCTTTAAGGACAATGTGTGAACCTTTTAGTTACCAGTTGTGAAGAAATAAAAAAGCCCACCTCTGTGGTCCTTGCTCATCTCTGTGGTGTAACTCTTTCTACTCTGGCTGATTTCAGGTGTCAACTTGACATTCCAGTACAGAAGTGTGAAGAGACAGTCATGATGGACCCTATGAAGCCATCAGAACAACTGCAGCATGTTGACCATTAGCACATGGTAACTTCAGTAGTTTGAACTAAACCTTACAAGCCTCTTGCTGCTGTTCTGTTTCCATTGATTATCGAGGAGACTTTCTGCTTTTGCTTTTACTCTCTGAGAGTTTTCATTTTTCTCAGAAAATCACTTTTGAAGCCTGAGGTATAGGTGGAATTCCCTAGAGAGCATGTCATGTCACCATGAGCCCAGTTCTGGAGGATTTTGGAACTACTGAGGGGATGTGAGTTCGAACTACATGACAGAGAGGTTGCTGGTGAGCAGTACTTCTGGGAACATTTTGACCTTCTCCCTCCTCTGTTCTGAGCCAGTGCAAATCTCTCTGAGGCTGTCATTGCAGTTGGATGGGAGGTGCATGAAACATGGAGCAAACCAGGCAAAAGCCTTTTGCATTTTCTCTGCCATCTGCCCTTGTGGTTACTGTAATAAGTCACCACCAGCAATATAAGCATCTAGCCTGGAGGGCAGAAGTCAGACACCTCACTCAGATAAAGTTTGGATTCTATGGGGCTGCACTACTTTTTGGAGTAGTGGAGGAAACTTGTCTTCTGGCATTTTCTGACATCTAAATGCTACTGAACTCCCTGGATCATGCCTCTCCATTCTCACAGACAGACAGGCCAGGCCAGTCTTTCTCACATGGCAAGACTCTGACATTGTCTCTTGTACTTTTAAAGACAATTGCAGCTATGTCAGGCCCACTCGAAAAGCCCAGGATAATGTCATCTCAAGGTCAGTTGATTAGCTTTGGTTAGTCAGTTTTTCATAGCTATGACAAAATACTTGAGGCAAGTTAAAGGAGTAAATATTTACTTAGGCTCATTCTTTCATGTTTCAATTCATGTTCACTTGGTTCTGTTTTCTGGACTGTGATGAAGCAAAAACACATGGTTGCAGGGCAGCCAGAAAAGATAGAGAGAAAGGAGGAAGGAAGCAAGGGGGAAGGAAGAGGGGAGAGAGCAAAAGAGGAAAAGGGACAAGGAAAAAAGGTAACTTTCAAAGGCACACCTGCAATGACCTATTTCCATCAACTAGGTGCCATCTCCTAAAGTTCCCACAGCCTCCTGATAGCTCAGTCATCCAAGAATCTGTGAATAGAATAATTTCATTGATGAGGGCAAAAGCCTTATGATCTATTACCTTCCAATTCCCCATCTCTGAACACTTTGCAATGAAGAACAAGCCTTTCACATATGAGCTGGGGGTGGGGGCAGTTTGGATCTGAATAAAACCAACTTTAATTCTGTCTGCATTCTAATTTCCTGATTTCTTTACAAGTTCTGGAGACTAGGATCATGGACTTCTTTGGGGAGTCATTTTCGGCCTACCATGACTCTCCACAAATGTCTCTTCATCTGTTCCTGTTTTTGAATGGCCAAGGAAAAGAAGTGCCCCTGATTCAGACAGGGGACAGAAGAGACAGATAGGGTGCTTTGAGATTCTGTGTTATAAAGATACTTGTACTCCCATATTGTAAAAAGGAGTCAGAATATACACACTGTTAGTTCTGAATTAACCCCTTGCCCAATCCAGATAGATACCCCTGGAGGAGTAGAAGGTTGACAACAGCAGAAGCTACGTCATCTCAGCATTTTAAAGAGGGCTGGAGCCTAAACATACACAGAATGAGAAAAGTGTGCAAGGGATGGTAACAAGAGGACATCACATTTCAGAACCCAGGCTGTTGCCAAGACTATAAGTTGCTTTCCAAAAACTAACAGCAAGTCCCCATTGCTGAACAAAATACCTACACAACTCAGTGAACATGGAAAAGTTCAGCTGGTGAACTTCACCCTATAGTGTGGTAATATATTGTGTACCCCAATAAAGCTTACCTGGGGATAAGAGGACAGAGCCAGCCACTAAATTAGACATAGTGGTGAGGCAGTGGTAGCACACACTTTTAATTCTACCACTCGGGAAGCAGAGATCATTTGGATCTCTGTGAGTTCATGGCCACACTGGGCTACATGAGAGAAACAGAACCAGGCAGTGGTGACACACACCTATAATCCCAGGAAGTAATATGGCAGGACATAGAAAGGTATATAAGGTGTGAGGAAATAGGAACTCACTCTCTTGAAGCTGAGGATTTTGTAGAGGTAAGCTAGTGGCTGGTTGTTCTGCTTCTCTGATCTTTCAGCTTTCACCCCAATATCTGGCTCTGGGTTTTTTATTATAAGACCTTTTAAGATTCATGTTACACTATAGGCTAATGTTCTTGGTACCAGAAGGTGCTCTGTATACTACAAAAGGAGAATGCAGACACCAACTCAGCTACAAACCCTTCCATCTACAATGGTGTCCTGCATGCAGGGATATGCTGACAATGGTGGCACAAAGTTTGTGGGAGTACTCCCACTCCAGGAGATGGAAGCCATACCTGACACTGCTCGGGTGATCAAGAGCCTGATACTAGATAGGCTAGGGACCTAGGGTAAAACTAAGTACTGCTGTTCTACTAAAGGAATGTAGCAATAAAGTGACTCCTAATAACATTCTGCTATACTCATAGATCCATGCCTTGCTCAGCCATCATCAGAGATGCTTCCTCCTGCAGCAGATGGGAACAAATACAGAGACCAGCAGACATTATACAGAGAGAGAGAGAGAGACCTTAGGACACTCAGCCCTAAACGGGATGTCTCCATCAAATCCCTCCCCTCAGGACTCAGGGATCCTTGAGGAAGAGGAGGCAGAAAGTGTGTAAGAGCCAGAGGGGATGGAAGACACTAAGGAAACAAGGCCTTCTAATCACAACAGGACCAGCACACAAGAACTCAACAGAGTTCTAGAGTTGAAAGGAGAAATGGAAACATGCTCCCATCACAAATGATAATCACTTGCAAATGTAAATCTAGTCCCCCCTCAAGAGTCTCATTGGGGGAAACAAACTACTCCTAAAGGTACACTGCATGCCTACCAGTAGATGGCAGTTCCTTGTCTCATAATACTGTGTCAAGGCTTTAAAAACAACAACAACAACAACAACAACAAACAAACAAACAAAAAAACCTTCTCTCTGTCTCTCTCTCTCTCTCTGTCTCTCTCTCTCTCATCCTACAATCCTTTGGGTTTGTGTTTTTATGGGATTCCTGAGTGTGTGAATGAGTAGATCTCTGTATATTTTTTGTGCCTTTTCTTAGGCTCTTTTTCTTCTGTTTGCTTGTTTTGTCCTATTTCAATGTGTTAGTTTTATCTGCTTTATTTTATTATCATTCCTTATAAACATGTTTATTTTCTAATGAGAGAAATATAGTGGATCTGGATAGGAGGAGAGGTAGAGAAGTGGAGTGGGGAGTGGAGAGAGGGGAAACTGCAACCAGGATATTATATGACAAAATCTACTTTCAATAAAAGAAAAATAATTAAAAAAAATCCCATTCCTGTCTCTGTCCGTTGGCCTCTGTAGTGATGGCACAGGCCCTGCTATTCTGCTTATAGTTCCTCTTGGCCTGTTGTTCACTCTGGAGTCTTTTCCTATTACTTAGTAGTACTCTTTCCTATAGGTGACTTTGTTCTCCACTGGCTTCTTTTCCTCCCTAAAGCCCATTTTCCTGTCTAACCTCTCAGAAAGTATCCATTCTTTCTCCTTTCTTTATAGATAACTCTCTAGAAAGAGCATCCTACACTTATCTGCACTTCGCTGATCATCCTCTCATCCGTCCACATATTCAAATGAATATATACTGTATGCCAACTATATGCCAGAAACCCTGTTGGGCATTACAGCCAAGAAGCAGAGGGAATGAGTATCTGACATCACAGTGAGGAAGAAAGACATGCAGCACATAATTTCAACTAAGTATGGCATGTACCATGATAGGGGAATAGAGGTATTAGTGGAGCATAGAGCAGAGAGGACTTAAAATGAGAAAGAGGGTGTTACCAGATTTAGGGGATTCAGCCTGTGTCCCAACTAGTCATCTTCAGACACCCATCCCCAATGAAAGAGTCAAATCAATAGTGAAACACAGAAAAAGATGTTTAATGTCATGTTGGGAAGAGGGATAAAGGAATCAAGCAAACCATGCCCCCAAAGTCTACTTTTGAGGTCCTGCCATGAGGGTAGGAGTTAAATAGATAGCAAGAGATACGTGTGACTAAGCAGTCCAGCCAGTTACACGGGGAAAGTTTCATGGAAGGAAGGCAACACTTGTTGAATGACAATAGGAAGATATGCTAGTTCTTTTCTATTTCTTTGTCTTCATTACCACAGCTCCTTGACAGAGTGTGGAACATAGGCTACCTCAATTTCTGATTCGAAAGCAATAATTTTCCATCTGAATGTCCCTCAGCCTTGTTCCATTTAGTTGCTTGAGCTAACTCCTTGTCCTTTTAACCTTTCATGGTGTTTGGTTTCTGTCCCAATTAAATCCAAATCCAAATCTAGAATCCAAACCGAACTATCTTCCACCCATAATTTACTAGATCACTTGTTCCTTGAAATGACCTCTTCCCTTGACTGCCACCATGCATTATTCCTTTCTGTACTTCTTTCCAAATCTGCCTCTTCAAATCTTGGGGCTCATCACATTTCTCCAATTACATGGGCAATGTCATCCACCTCTTTGGCTTTTGTCCTCATGTCTGTTTTTCTTACTTCTTCTGTGAGCCCTGGGCTTAAATTTAGCACTGCATCAAAACACTTCATCAAACACAGCATATCTCAAACCCATTCATCTCACCACTCTGACTTGATTCACTGTTGACATACCCTATGTCAGAAAAGGAAGTAGGAAGCAGAAACCTCAGTCTATACTGAGCGCCACTACTCTGCAAACCAAGAAAAGCTCTGAGATGTGAAACTGCATTATTTTTCATCTTTCCAGCCACAGACTCTTGATTCTTTTTAAATCTGTACCTGTACTTGTCTCTACATCAGGTTCAGTCACCATCAGGTCAAACATAGTAGACTCAAACTAGCCTTTTCATGCTAGGCCTTATGCTCCAAATCTACACGTGAACCACACCTACCTTTTTGTCTTCTTCCAGGTTTGGGTATACTGCAATCTAGGCATTTCAATTTTCTTTGAATTCTACACATTGCATCACATTTCATGCATTAGAAGCTTCTACTCTGTTCTTTTATTTTGTGATGAGTTACTTCTGTTTTACCATCCATATATCCCTAAATAAGAATTACTTTTGAACTTACATGATTGAAATGATATTACAGCCTTTGTGTCTGGTTTCTTTTAGTTAACATGTTTATGGGATTCATCAATGTGATGTGTGGTCACAGTCACATGATGATTTTATCCTGGTGTGCAATATTCTGTTGTTAAGAGTATGCCACAACTTATCTGGTCCACTGTAGCTGGATACTTATTTCTAGTTTGTTCATAGCTATAACCAAAAATGCTTCTCTGAACATGGTGTGCATTTTTCTCATTCAACAGTGGAAATACCACATTAAAGGGTGCCATTTCGACTTACCAGGTAATACCAACTGTTCTCCACAGTATTATACCAGACCTCCTACTGGCCAATGCTTCTCATTTGGCAGACTTTTAAATGTTTGCAAACATTACCAGGCCTGGGGAGAAAAGCCTACAATCCAGCTATTTATGAGGCAGAGGCATGAGGATTGCAAATCCGAAATTTACCTGGGCAACTTAATAAGATCTTATTTCAAAATAAAATATTAAAAGTTGGGGCTATGGCTCAGTGGTAAAGTACTTAACAGGCTTAGGGTCAATTCCTGGAACAAAACAAGGGTTGTGATACAAAGGTGTGACATAACATCTCATTGTGGCTTCAATGTACATTTTGGATGAAAGGTGTGGTTGAGTTCCTTTTTTAAAAAACAGAATCTTTAAGAAATCTCTTCTATACTATACATTTAAGGAACACAGTAGGTTTATGACAGATTCAGAGAGATGGTTATCATATTCAAGAAAATCTCATAGTTATTCTGCTTTTGACAAGACTCCTAAATCTACTCTAAGAGTAAATCTCAAATACATTAACAACTACAAGTCCTTACGTTATACATTAGACTTCTGGATTTCTATATCCTACAAGTTTATTTTTACTATGGTATAAATGTAAACTGATTTAAAGCTCTAGGAGTTTGTTTTTATAGACAGTTTTCTTTAATCACCCTCAGTGATTATGCATCATACATACATATATCATCAGCAAGTTCATTGCTGGCAGGGGATGTGGCTTAGTTGGTAGAGTCTGTAAATGCAGGGAGCTCTAAATTCAATCCCCAACACTAAATAAAAACTGGGCATAGTAGCATATCCTAGTGCTTTGGAAGTGGAGGCAGGAATATCAAGAATTCAAAGGTCATCCTCAGCTACACTAGGACAGCATGGCGACTCCATTTCAATTTTTTTTCACAGAGTGGACTTCTGCTACCTTGTCAAGGTGAGATGTTTTCTATCCTCTGTTCCAGGTGTATGTATGTATGAAGTGAACTGGCATCAGTGTGCATTTTCCTAAAGGTTTCCAGATCTGTTCATCAATAATAAAATCATTTGGCCATTTATCAGACAGAAATGGAAATAAGCTGGTTGTGACTGTGGATAACTTTGGGATGGAGGCAGGAGGATCAGGAGTTCAAGGCTAGCTTTGGTGACACAGTAAGTTGGAGGCCAACCTGGGCTATATGAGACTTTAGGTCAAACAACAACCAAAAAAGAGAACAAGTGTTGCTACTATGATAAAAAACATGTGAAGTAGATCCAGAAAAAGAAAATAAGCAAATAAGATGGGCACAATGCACATCTTAAATACACACAGTTATATACCTGGAAATTCTGTTAGGTTTTAGTTAATATATTTATTATAGCAGGTCTTTAATATTTATTGTCATGAAAATGTTTTCATGAAATTTCACAAAGTCCTTTGAACTATTAGTATTAGCATTTCTCTTTTAATTTATGAAATATTTACAGTGTTTACAAAAAGCAAAAGAATATCTAATAAATTTTTTATACTTACAAAGTCCATACATTACACTACTATATTTGAGATGTCTTATTTGGCAGACTGGTAAGCTATGACATAAAATAATTTACAAAGATAAATTTAATCTCTCTTAATTCACTGAAAACAAAACCATATTAGCTATAAATAATCTTTATAAATCATTGTAAAACATTAATTGCTTCAGCTCTAGCTTTAGCTTTTACAAATATATGTACTAAATGAATTAGTTCAGATATCAAATAGAACTATGCATTTAAAATTTCACTTCATACTACAAAACAAAATGAAAAAACCTGAAAAAGTAAACTGCCCAGTACTTCAAGTAATAATGTGCAGAGCCAGTTTTTATGCACGCACATGGAGGAGGAGCCCAACACCATTTAAACAGAGATACATAAACAGAATACTTTCAAGAATACACTAAAAAATGTACACCTGGGGCATTATTTTAAAGAAAGATACTCTAGCCATAGCTCATCCATCCAAGACGGTGAAACCTACACTTTGGCAGATAAGCTGCACTGACTAGAGGTGTGTTTGCGAAAGTATTCATCTAAGCAGCAGAAGCTAGCCAACATCCTCACACAGTGCTATATTTGGGGTTTGCCTCAACGTGAGTATGACTCAGTGTTACACAAACTCATGGGGGAATTTAGAAAGTAAAGCTGGCAAAGTTAAGGAGAAAAATCAAACCACATCACTTTTTTTTTAAATATAAAAATATGCTTCTCTTGAAAAAATGATGGGAGAACCTTTTATTTTCAAAGTTTCAAAGTGATGAAATGCTTATCTTTTTTTCTTATATTACCACACTTTGGTGGTATAAAAATTGGCAATTATTTCAATGCCTTGCTCTTGGAATCTGCCGAGGAAGTGGAGTGCAATTTGGCTTTGGCAGTAATACCCATCTTTCACATTTGGATTCATTTTAGATAATCCAAAGCAACTGTTGTAAGCAGCTGGAGGAAAATCCATTTTACAAACACATTTCTCCCCTGGATTTAGAATAATGTTTCAATTAAGCCCACAAAACACATACTGTATATATAGCATTTATATAGAGGTAAATTAAATTTAAATTTTATCTTTGCAAAAGTGCTTTGTAAAAAATTGTGAGGATTTTCCAGAACCCCCTCTTGACTCCTTTCTTCAGATTCCCACACAGACACTGTAGATTTCTTGTAATATGTATTACAGAAGGCACATACTCAAGAGTCTAAGATGTTAATTCAACTTCTAAATGGAAGTAGATATTTTAAATCTACTTTGCACACATGCCCAAAATGAAAGTCAACTATTTCACTTATCTAGAGCTCAAGTGCAATGCCAGTGATCCCCTCAGAAGTGAGTTTTAACATGGGGCATCATCTGTGAAGGACTGGAAGGCGAAGCAGCGGGGTCAGAAAGCTTGGCAGAGTTGGCGAGCTGCAATTCCTCAAGCCTCTTTACATAATCATCACGTAAAGCCAAGAGCTCCATGTAACGCTGTTCCACTGGGTTGGGCTGCTACAAAAAAACATAGACACAAGTTATATTTTATGCCAGCCATGCCATCTGCCCACTGCCTTCATATTAACCCCTCTTTACTAAGAACTGACATATACACATACTTTCCTTACACACTGCACCATGGACATATAGGGGAAAACAGCTAGAGTCCTAAAACACACAGCTAGCTTTTCACCACTGGGAAACAGAGTGCACACACTTCTTAACACTTGCATGGCCACCTCTAAGCATTTATCAGCCTAGACAGAGCTTCAGATTTCTGTGTTGTCCATCCCTAGATCGACTGTCCTCTTTCATTCTGAAGGACAATTCTTCACAATTTGGTGTGAGGCTTTCCTTTCTATGTAGACTTGTGACACTTTTCCTCCAGGTGAGTATCCAGAAACAAATCAAAGTATTACTTTATATTTTTTAAAATCTATGTAACTAATAGCACTGTGTATTTAGAGAACGGTATTTGGTTCACTGTTGTGCTTTCTAAATTCTGTCATTGCTGAGTCCCACTTACAGAATAAACCAGTTAACACAGCCATGCTGAGGGCACTCAGCAATTTCCAGGACTCTTCAATGGTATATACAATGGTTTACTGAGTGTCTTCCTACGTATATACTCATACACATATCTGATGGATCTTCCTAGGCCTGAGGTCTCTGAAGAGTAGAGTACAATCTCTCGACTTCACCACATGCTGTGAAATTACCCTTGATGTGTGGCCATGGCCCAGGGCTCCTGCCAGTGATGCCTGGCATTTCCTGCTGCTCCACATTCTCACCAGAAATTGGGAGCTTAAGACTTTGTGCCAACTTGAGGGCTATCCTGTGGTATGTCATGGAAGTCTGCCCACACTGCTCTGTAAGATCATGTTCCCATGAGCTTACTCTCTGAATGAATACACAGCTGAGCGCAGCACCACTCACAACCTCTGGCCTGAGGGTCAACTCCCACTTTGCCCCTTCCCAGCTGTGTAACAAGTTTCTATGTGTGCCTCTATCAGCTTCTCTGTACAAATGAGCAAGACCCCAGCACAGCCCTTCCAGTATTATTCTGAGGGTACCGTGAGTCAGTGTCACTGCAATTCCTTTTAGCAGCCAACAGGGGATTGATCTTGGCATAAAGGCACATGGGGTTCCTTCCCAGCATGTTCATTTCTGTAAACCTTTATTCTAAGATACAAATCACAGAGTGCACACATCTTAAAATGTTCAGCTCAATGAATCTCTATGAAAGTATATACTTAGGTAATGATCACCCAGGTCAAGATGTACGAGAGAAGATCTCTGCAGGAGATTCATGTTCCAAAGCCATCAGAAGCGGCTTTCCAGAAAGCTTGAACAGCATATGAAACAATAAGAAATAAAAGCCTATAAAAGTACCTTCCTTTAGCACATATAGTAGCTCCCAGAACTGCCCTGCATTAGTTCATGTTAAACTGTCTAGCCAAGTTGTGAGTGCCAACAATGCTATGACAGTGAGCACCACTGAAGACTGAAGATGGTCCCTGCTAGCATGAGGCATGTGACATTACCAGGATTCTAGAGCAGTAACCCTGACTCTTGAGGAGTAAGACCATGTCTTAGCTTCTTGTGGCTGCCCCAACAAGTGAACACAAACTTTGGTGGCTTAAAACAAAAAGTTACGCCGGGCGGTGGTGGCGCACGCCTTTAATCCCAGCACTGGGGAGGCAGAAGCAGGCGGATCTCTGTGAGTTCGAGGCCAGCCTGGGCTACCAAGTGAGTTCCAGGAAAGGCGCCAAAGCTACACAGAGAAACCCTGTCTCGAAAACCCCCCGCCAAAACAAAGTTACCCACCTTGTTTCTGCAAGGTGAAAGCCTTGTTGGTCAAGTGTCAACAGGGCCACACACTCTCTGGAGGCACTAGGAGAGAATCCTTCCTTGCTCTAATCCTGTTTCTGATGACTCTAGCTAACTTCTTATCCCATGAAAATATCACTCTGATCTCTATATCTATCTTTACATGGCCTTTTCCTCTCCTCTGTACCTATGTTGTAAATCTTCTTTGCCTTTGTTTTAGGTAGGGGAATGGTTATCAGTGGATTTAGGGCCAATGTAAATTACAACTGCAAATACCTATTATCCAAATAAGGTAACTGCAATGGTTGATCTTCATGTCAGCTTGACTGGATTTGGAATCACCGTGGAGACACACAGTATGTCTTTAGGAGACTCTAGAGAGCTTTAACTGAGGAGGAAGGACTCACCCTGAGAGTGGCAGCAGGCCATGGGCTGGGGACCCAGACTGAATAAAAAGGAGCAAGAGAGCTGAGCATCAGTATTTACCCCTCTCTGTTTCCTGACTGTGGGCCCACTGTGACCAGCTGCCTCAAGCTCCTGCCATCATGCCTGTCCTGCCACAATGGATCATACTCTTAAACTGTGCACCTATGTCAGATATCTTTTGTTACAGCAACAAAAATTACTAATACAGTCACATTCATAGTGTTTAAGTATTCGTATATGTATATACGTGTGTGTGTGTGTGTGTGTGTGTGTGTGTGTGTGTGTGTATGTATGTATGTATGTATGTATCCTTTGGGGGAGAGAATAGGTACCATTCAACCTACTTGAGGCTTCCAAAGAGTGAATCAGTTCAATACAGCTGCAAATGTGTTTGCCTCCACATATCTATGGGGACTGCTACTTTAAACAGCACTTGGATTGCTCAGGGTCCATAGCTTTACCAAAGTGCTCTCTTCACTCTGTTTGTCCTCAGTACTGTTTTCA
>LZPO01116979.1:584749-608137 GCA_001675575.1 Neotoma lepida
CCTTTCCTGGAACTCACTTGGTAGCATTGTTTTGTTTTTAATATGAGTGTCAGATCTCCTGGAACTGGAGTTACTGGCAGTTGTAGGTGCCGGGACCCAAACTTAGTTTCTCTGGAAGAGCAGTAAGTGCTCCTAACCACTAAGCAATCTCACCAGCCCTTATTTGCCATTTAAAAAGAGCTTTTTGCTAATAAATCAGCAGACAAATGTATCACCTTCCCCTCTTCCTGGCTGTCTACACTTTGTGGAAGAAGGCCAGAGTTACTGGCATCTGCCTGGCAGTCTCTTCTGCAAACTGCAGGCACAGATCTGGCAAGTAAGAGCTGGGTTATTTTAGTTAGCTCTGCAAGCCTATATATAAGGCAATGACATGTCCATCCTCCCTTAGACAGAGGACCTGCTCCTCTGCATGTGTTGCTGTTACATAATTATGGTGATTTTCAGACATGCTTGACACTGGAGTTCCTTTCATAGATAACTGAGCATGATGTATAAAAAAAAAAGCAAAAGGAAAAATACATGTTTTAGTCATTGCCAAAGTTTCTGGCAAAACCAGACATTAACACAGCCCTACTTTAATTCAGCACAGTGTTCTGCCCAAAATAGAAGCAGTGTGATGCTAGATTTTACCAACCCTGGGTTTTGTTTAATTGAAAATGATGTGATGTTGCCGACTACATCTAAATATCCACAAGGGAGGAACAATTATTAGGGGCTAAGAGAACAGAGGTCAGCAAGGGTAAAAATCAATTAGTCAAGCACAGACTGAGTTCTCCAAAGTTCAAATTCTCCATCTCTGGTTACCTTTGAAGTCTTCCCTTCAAAGCATTGGTTTTTCTTTCTTCAACAAAAGTGAACAACCCAAATTACCTAGAATGTTATAAAGAGCCAATGGCCTGTTGCTATGGATATAGACAACTAGTGGAGAGACAGAGCCAGGAGGAGGGGTTTTAAGAATGATCCAGAATGCTTTAAGGCTTAGGTGTTCTGTTTTTTTTTTCCTTAATATTTTCCCTCTTTTCATTCCTAAGAGGACTAGAAAAAGAGGCTTATTTCCTCAACATTAAAAAGGCATTCAAGATTTCCATTGTTATAATGAGCTTTAGAGTTTAATATAACTAAGGTATTCATTTCACACACTTTAATATTTTAAAATATTCTTTCTAAATACTTTAATATTACATCATTTCAGGCTAAATAAGTAGATGGAAATATTGTATTTTATACATGTGTTCACCCTTAATTATATATGAAGGATAATGGGATTCAAAATATATAAAATTAAGGAGAATTCAAGAAGATGTTTAGATTTAATTTCCTAAATCCTTTACTTATAATTCCTAATTGACTTACCAATTCAACTTCATGACTGTTTTACATAGAAGTTTGGAACTATTTCTACATAAACCCTAACTGTGTTAACAAATATCTTGTCTAAAGCAAACATGAGGCCAGGGCAGGCAGCCCAGGATTAAATGTGTAGGACAGCTGAGCCACATACAAATGGTGAAGAGCTGAGCCCCACACACATTCACAGTCTAACACACCCTAGGGGAGACATGCTTCACACACTATTTTGGAAATTGCTGCATCTATCTGGGCTGCTCAAGGACTTGCTTGGCTTTCAGGTTCTTATGACGGGTTCTGAATAATTGAAGATGTCAGATAAATGACCTTGGGATGAGCAAAGCATTAAAGATGATGAAATTTAAGTCTACATCTGAGGAGAATAAATCTGAAAGTCAGAATCTGGGAGTGAGCAACTTGGGGCAGGCTTACTTGTAAGCATTTGGAAAAACACAGGTAAAGATGGGAGAGTCAAAAACATAAAACCAGAAATCAGGCAAGGTAGTTTAATCTCAATACTTGAGATGCTGAGGCTGGAGGATTTCCATAAATTCTAAGGCAGTCTAGACAAAACAATGAGACCCTGTCTAAACCAACCTTTAGTAGAATATTATTTTAAGGTGTGTTACTTTTGTTTACGTTGCATTTGTTTAACTCTGTGAAGCTGTGCTACTGTGCCTGTCTAAAACACCTGATGGTCTAATAAAGAGCTGAATGGCCAACAGCGAGGCAGGAGAAAAGATGGGTGGAGCTGGTAGGCAGAGAGTATATATAGAAGGAGAAATCTGGGAGAAGAGAAAAGAGATTGGAGGAATGAAGAAGGAAGGGGCCAGTGAAGGAGGAGGACTCCAGGGTCCAGCCACCTAGCTACACAGCAAGCCACAGAGTAAGAGTAAGATTTACGGAAGTAAGAGAAGGGAAAAAGCGCAGAGGCAAAAGGTAGATAGGATAATTTAAGATAAGGACAGCTGGCTAGAAACTAAGACAAGCTAAAGGCCCAGCATTCATAATTAAGAATAAGCCTCCATGTGTGATTTGTTTGGGAGCTGGGGGGCAAGCCCCCCCCTGAAAAGACCAAAGACCAACCAACACCACCAACTAACCAAACAAACAAAAACACAAACAAGCCATTACAAAGCAAAAAGCTCCTTTCCCCAAAAGCAAAGTAGGCCTGTCAATCATAGGTCACTTTTAAAGGGCAAACAAGTTTCTTTTTACAGCAGCTTCTGGAGGCAACACCATATATAGTCACTGATGTTTGCAGTGATGAGTCTAATCCACTTGAAGTATATTTCACGTATTCTGTTTCAAAAGGCAAAAAGCCAATTGAGATTTGCTTTTGAAAAACTCAATTCTGTGTTTGTGATTATAAAATTCATACACGGACCTAATCATTTCTTCAACTACCTTATATAAATGACAATTTATGGGTACAGATGGTATATATGAGGAAGTCTTCAGGTAAAATTATAAATTTCAGTTGTTAGTAATAGCAGATTTCCACAATTCCTGAAGATACCCCACCAGTTCACACAATGAGAGTAATCACAGCCACAAGGGATCCAAAGACTACCTTTTGCTTAAGAGTCTAGACAAAGCCCACTTTCATTACAGTTCTAGACATGCCATTTAATGAAGGCTTGTTTTGGCTTGTATTGGCTTGTTTATTTTGTTATTTGCTTGTTTTAGACAGGGTCTTGCTGTTTAGTCTTGGCTGGCTTGGAATTCATGGCAATCCTCCAGCCTCAGCCTCTTAAATACTAAGATTATAGGCTTAAACTACCTTGGATTCTCCTGCCTTTGTCTCTGTGGTGCTAGGATTATGGTGGTGTATATGACTAGGCTTAACATTCATAATATTTCTTTTGTTATTGTTCATTCACTTCTTTGGAGATAGGGTCTAATGTAAGTCAAGTTAGCCTAGAACTCATTACGTAGCTGAGGAAGATCTTGAACTCCTGTTCCTCCTGCCTCCACCTTCCCCATGCTAGAATTATGGGTATGTGTCCAGTGAGAGCCTGGCTTAAAAAATAATTACATAAAAATTCAAAATAAATTCACATATTGATATACTATGGAAAAACTATTCATGGAAAACACTGCAGTTCATATTGTTAGGTTTCCATTGACTACACTCACCTTGTTGGCCACTGCATTTACACTGGGTCGTGCATCATAAATCGTGAGCTTAGAAATTTGTCTGTTAGTTTCCCTGATCACATCCAGATATTTCTCATCATCTTTGTTTCTTTTACCACTCATACCGACAAGAGGCTGACTGCAGCGCATAATGACCATCTTGTTTTCTGGATGAATCCATGACAGTACCTACGGTCAGTTCAGAAAGTTTAATCTAGCAAGTCTCCAGAAATCATTAAAACTGACAATCATGACCAAGTGAATCAGTGCTGAAAAAGGATACTTGCTCACTAGTAATTTTCACTGTGTGTGGCACCAGAACACACACATTTAACACTCACAACTGCTCAGACACAATCAGAACAGTCAGTTTTACCAGCCTTTCTTTTAAGATTAACACTATAAATTGATGCTTACCACAACAAAGCTGAATTATTAAAAGAATATAGAAAGCATTTGCTGTTACTAGAATTTGGTAGCTTGTGCTGAACTTGTTATCATATGAAAATAACTTGAACAATAAGAGATGGGCAAAAGCAATCATTGCACTGCCCATGGAGGTAACTTACAATCTACCAGTTCTTTCCCAACAGTCCCAATTCTAGAATGCAACGTAGGAGGAAGAAAATATAAGGGAAGCAAAGAAGGATTTAGGTGGCTAAGAGAGCTACCACTCTCCACTGTGAAGTCTAGATCCCCAATGCCTAAAAGGGCATATGTGGCCCACCCTCAGAGTCAGTCTTCAATTGATTGGCAAGCCTGGTCCATGTGATGCTGGGCTTCTCAGTTCAAAGCATATGAAAAGCTATGCACATAAACAGTTGTTGATAACATCCCCCAAAGTACTGAGCTGTATACCGCAGGTGTTAGCATTTAGGCATCTGTACTAGCCTGCCCTTAGGGTCCTGACAGGATATGTCCTCAGCTGCAGACACTAAGAACACCCTCTGTGTGCATTTGTTACATTCCCTTATAAAAGGCAGGCCTTGCCCACCTCCCATCTCTTTCTCTTCCTTCCCTCTCATCCCCAGGGACCAGTCTCTGCCCCCTTCTCTGCCCCTTCTCTCCCTCCCCTCAATAAACCTCCCATATGGGCCCTGTTGTATGGTGTGACTCCTTCCCGCTATTTTTAAAATACAACAGCAGGTACTTCTGAAAATGTGGAGGAGACCTAGTTTTCATTTTCCTTAGCCCAGTTAGATAACTATAGTGGACAGTAGTATTTAATTGATACTTCAAAATGGCTTGAGTGCTCCCAACACAAAGCAATGATAACTACTGGACGTGATGGATATGCTAGTTAGCTTGAACTGGTCAGTACATATTTTATATATATGCACATATATATATGTGTGTGTGTGTGTACTGATACAGTACATTGAGCCCTATAAATATGCATAATTACAGTGTGGCACTGAAAAATCAACTGCAAATGTTTATGAATATGAAGGATATGTGGAGAGCAACCAGTTTTCCTGTGGTGCTACTCTCGGGCACTGAACTCATGGCCTTCCCTGGGCAGATGGAGAGAATAATAATGACCTCAGATGACTGCTGGGAGGACAAAAGAAGAATGCTCATAAAGTATGCAATAAATGTGAGCTCACTTAACTTCTAGAGGCAGGATCCATAGCCAGCAAAATCAGTTCCAAAAATGATGAAATACAGACACAAGGATGAAACAACATAATCATTTGGACTCACTTAAGATCAAATATTCTGATGACTTTGAAGTTATTCCTCTATGATGGCAAGTGGCAAACATGGATGCTTAACAATACAGTTTTATTACGATACTGTGAACTTCTCACTTCTGAAAAATTGTCACATTATAGTAAAAATGTGCATTTGTTCCCTGAACAAATATCTGAGTCCTTGTACCATGCTAGAGACCAGCCCATGACAAGGAAGCTCAGACCTTAGGAAGCCTTGGGAAATCCATGGCCTACCTTAAACCTCCATCTTCTAACCCACAGTGTGGGTCTCAGATCTGCCCACCTATTTCCTATGACCTGTATAAGACTGTGCTTGTCAGAATCCTGTCATGGGTGTGTAGAGCGAATCTTAAACAGTCTTATTAATTGAAAACACCAGGCTAGGTATTGAGGTAAATTCTGAATGATCAGAGAGACAGAACAAGCCACAGCCAACCTCACCTTGCCAACTCCTCAGCTGATCTTGTTTCCTCAGACTGCAGGCTTCTGAGTCCTCTCCCGAATGAATCTCAGCTCAACTGCTGCTCAAAGCCTGAAAGCTTAAGAGGCCTTCTAGCTTCTGGTTCCCACACCTTATATACCTTTCTGCTTCCTGCCACTACTTTCTGGGATTAAAGGCGTGTGTCTTTCTCAAGCAAAGACATGAGATCTCAGGTGCTGGAATTAAAGGTGTGTGCCACCATGCCTGGCTGTTTCCAGTGTGGCCTTGAACTCACAGAGATCTGGATGGATCTCTGCCTCGGGAATGCTAGGATTAAAGGCATGTGCTACCACTGCCTAACCTCTATGTTTAATCTAGTGGCTGTTCTGTTCTCTGACCCCAAATAAGTTTTATTAGGGTACACAATATTTTGGGGGACATAATATAATCACCACAATGGGTGTACTAATGAGGTCCACTTCCCTGAGGACTTATAGGCAGTCTACAGTAGCTAGGGGACAGTGGCTAATTCTGGATTTTTTACTTTTTGTGCATGCATGTTTTGCCTGTATGTATGTCTGTGCACTACATACACGCCTGGTTCCTTTAGAGGCCAGAAGAGGGTGTCTGATTCCCTGGAATTGAGGTTACAGATTGTTATGAGCTACCACATGGGTGCTGAGAATCAAACTCTTGCCTACTGCCAAGAGTAGTTTGAAGTCTTAACCACCAAGCCATCTCTCCAGTTCCCTGGCTACCTTTAAAAAACTGTATTTAATGTATAAATGACTAGGTATAAATTGTGATAGTACTTTTTTATTTTAAATTATCTAGTTTATATTATTACTATTAAAATTAATATTGAGAGGCCATCGATCATTAAAAATGTAGTCACTGAAAGATGTTTATCACAGCATTATTTATTTAGAATTTTTAACATTTATTTATTTATATTGTATGGGGGGACATGTGAGTGGGTGGGCACATGCCACAGAGCATGTGCAGAGGTCAGAGAATAAATTAAGGGAGTTAGTACTCTCCTTCTACTATATCGGTACTAGGGATCAAACTCAGGCTGTCAGGCGTGGCAGCAAGTGTCTTTATTCACTGAACAATCTCCCTGGTCCATAGCATTGTTTATAAGAGCAAAAAGTCAAAATGGACCTAGAAATCTTACAGTAAAAAACTGATTAAATCATTGTACATCTAGACACTAATGTATTAAGCTGGTCATGAAAAGTTAATGTTAAAATATATTGCTAGGGAAGAAGAGTAGTCTGGGATCCAAATTAAAGGATAATTTAGTGCCGGTTCTCAATAGGTGGCAGGCTGGTTTTGCTTATCAGTGTTTTCTAAATATCTCAAATGAGTACATATCACTTATCCATTAACAGCTTTATAAAATTAAGACAAGCCTGTTTGTTTGAGAAAAGGAATATGCATCCATTAACAAAAACATAATGCAAGTGCATGAGTTCTCTAACCAGTGGTATTTTATTATAATGTGTACCTGATTTGTGTTTAAATGAGATATTTTTTACCAACTATTTTTGTATTTTTATGTTTATTTTTAAAACACTACATAATACTTGTGTTTTCCATAACTGGCATATCCATTTTCTGGACAAATGTTCTGAGACCTATTGTCAACAGTCACACAATCAGAAGGTATGTTAGAAACAGCATATGACCAGGCTTATAATACATAATAGATCATTATAAAAATAAAGATGACAACTTAGCCTTAATATTTTTTAAGAAAAATAAGTTGGTAACCTCACAAAGAGAAAAACAATAACATGTTAATTTTTCCCCTACACTGGACTCTCACTCATGAAGAGCAACAGGGACTACAGGATCATGGTGGTAGACTGAGGTCAATGGCTTAGGCACAACTGTCTCATGTCTTCTCCTGTCCCATATGCCACAAAATAGACAGACAAGACAGACAGACAGACAGACACACACACACACACACACACACTATTCTACACAGCAGATGTTCAATGAAGACTGAGTAGATAGTGGATCAAACCCATACATACCACACTAGTCCAGTTCTCCCTTTCTGGTATAGGCAAGGCACATACCAAAAGACAAGTGTCTTGTGTCACAGTAGTAGTACAGTCTGCTGCTCTAGTTCAGAAACATATGTCCAAGTGCAGCATAAGAAGACTGAGTTTCTAACTCTAGCTTCACATTCTACCAAAGAAAATACTTTCAAGTACAATTTTATCAGGAAGATATGAACAGACACTAATCAGAGAAGCAAGTGAATTTAACCAACAATATATGAAATTTTCCCCAAAAATATCCTTTTAAGGACAAGAATGTCTACACATAGAAGTCAAAGGCAAGGTGACATTAAATCTTAATTTCTTCAACCATTATTTTAAATCTACTAATTTGATACAAAACCCAATGTACTTATTATGACAGCTCTTGAAAATTAACAGGGGAAGAAAAAACAATCTCTAAATTTTTAGTCAATAAATTTTATGTACCTAGTAGAAAGTATGACAGGTCCATAAATATTTAAGGACTGAAAAAGAACTTTGTGAGCTAGGTTCAGTGACATGGTAGCATAATGTCTGGAATAATCTGTACTTGACTCCAGCTCGTTAAGGGGATTGAGGCAGTCTGCCAACAGGATTCAGATAAGCACATCCTACAGTCAGCATAAAAGCCTGTACTAACACACGTTCTAGTATTCGAGTCCCTTCTTTGCAGCACAGTATAAGCAACATTTAGCAAGAGCCTGCATTTTGTTAGGTATCGTGGCATAATGATGACAACAACCAAGAGCCTGTCCTTTCTTTCCTACATCACTGAGCTGAGCTGTGCCACTCTCACTGGTACTCTCATTTAGAACTCTTTCCCTGCCTTCCTTCTGCACCCTGGAGTCAGAGTTTCTAGAAGGCATGTGTTCGTTCTTTTCCCATTTCACACAGGGCTACACTTGCAGTAGGCCCTTGGTAATCACTCATCAGAATGAAACTCCAGAAAAAGAATGCTCCTCTGAATTACATGACTACAGTTCTTATGAAAGAAAAGGCATCCTTTGGGAGAAATGTGACATGGTACTCACAGGAATCCGATTTCGGGATCTAAAAGTTGCAACTCTCCTGAGGTCATCATCTGAGGTCCGATAGGGAACCACCAAAAGAGCAGGGTATGTGTCACAGAGTTCATAGCACTTATTAATAAAAGTTATCCTCCAGTGGTGATTGGGTAGGCCCTGCAGGACAAAAGGAAATGTTAAATCAGCATGAAATGACTTCATCTCTGCAATATCTGGGCTCTTTCTCCCTTCTAACATTATGTGCCCATCTCTCTTTAACCACAGACTGATTGGCAGTCTACCTATTTACAATAAGGATGTCAAATCAATGATACAGACAACATGAGCACATGGACAAAACACTGGTGGTTTCCAGAACTGAACTATCTCTTATAACTATGGGTTCTATGGAATTTGACATCTTCCTTTATTTCATGTAGACATATTCTTTACTCCTTGTGCAATACAGATAAGCCTAAGTTCATCTCCTAGCCATGCACCCCTCCCGCTCCATTCCATAGAAAAGTGCCATGGGCAGTGTTAACCTTTGTCTACTTAAGGGAAGCAACTTCCTCTCCCTGCTCCAAATAAGAGAGAATGATGCAGTCTGCTCCCAAGTGAAAAGAGGGTAGGCCCATGAGAAAAAGCACTAGGGGGAGGGAAAAGATACCCCTCTGGGGAGGCTCATTTCGCCACCTCCGATAAGCTGTTTAAATCAAGAGGCTAGAGACCCAGGATCATTCTGTAACTTGTGTGAGGAGTGATGTCATTAGTATTTTAAGCAGACTGCTAGTATGATAGGAAGACACAGAAGCCACCCCCACATCCACTATGGACAATAACCAGAGGTGGTGGAATATTCTCTCCCCATACTCACAAATGCACAAATACACACATGAATGTGAGCTAGGTGGGTGTTTGCTTTGGGGACAGACATTGTACCTGCTTTTTAGGTCTGGCCCTATGTACCACGACCAAACAGATGTTGAGTCTGATGCTGAGTCCAATTAGAGAGTTTTAAGTCCCATCAGAAAGTTACAAGAAAAAAAAGATTGAATATAATGGCAGTCTATAACAAAATACCTTCAGAAGTTCATCTATGCATGCAACTCTTATAAAAACAGGAAATGTTTTGTTTCAAGCTAGAAGCCCAAACTAAAGGAAAGTCTTACTACTGTCAATTAAAGATAAATAAGGTAAAACACTTTCATACATAAAGTCAGAGAGGTTTGTTTCTATAGTGTGAACAATATTCTAATGGTCTTTCTTCTATCTCAGTCATCAATCTAGAACAGAAGCCATTAAAATGAGAGGTATATACCCTTTGAAAAATCAGTAGTCTAAAGTTGATTCACAGGATCCCTCTGAACTGTGTTCTAGAGTAAAACCTCCCTTCATCTACCCCAGGGTATAAAATCTGCTTATGAGTGTACAAACCACTGATCAAAACTGAAAATGGAAGTCAAGTAGGGTCATAGTGGTGAAGTGGTGGCTAGAAGTTCTTAACAGGCTTAGGGTTCTGTAATAGTACTTTGTGTTCACTTGCTTTTCATACAACTCAACTGGCTCTAATTTGATTCTTTTGAAAGCTCATTTCATAACATTTCCAAATTATTTTAGGAACCTCATAGAAGAAATATGAAAAATTCCATTGTAAAACTCCTAGCTGTACCACAGAATTGGTTATATTAGAGGTCAAATTGTGGCTTTGTTATATAATATGCTTGTTTGTGACATTCTTCATAAAAGTTCAGAAGACATTTTTCCTTAATATATGTAGGGTGTATATGACATGTGCATGCACATGATACACATGAATATGCAAGTGTTGATATTTGTATGTACACATATGAAAGCCAAATGCTGATGTCAGCTCTCTTGCTATATTGTTCTATACTTTATCTTTTGAAACAGGGATCTCACTGAACTTGGAGCTCAATGATTGGCTAGACTGGCTGGCCAGAGAGCCCCTGGGATCTTCTTGTATCTCCTCCAGTGCTGGGATTACAGGTGTAGGCTGCCACATTTGGCTTTTTACATGGGTTCTGTGGATCCAAGCTCGGGTCCTCAAGCTGCAAACACTTTACTTACTGAGTCATTTTCCTAGCCCAAACCTCATGCTCTTATAGCAAATGAACATACATGCAGGTGACATTTATATGAGAGCTGTTTGTAGATACTATACATTAATTATAAGAATACAGTTCTTACTCATTTGAATCTGAATTCAGAACATATATAAATTAAATAAAAAGATCAGTAATATTTAAGCTTACACACACACACACACACACACACACACACACACACACACACGAAGTAATGTATAGAGGTTTGACTTTTCTAGACCCTAAGTATTTGACTTATTTCATAAACACCACAAAATGGATGTTCCTCATCTAGGAAAGGAAGCAGAACCTAACCATTCAGCTTTCAATGCAGCGTGAATAAGACTACAGAATGAACTTGCTAGTTACAAAAGGAAAATAATGAACAATATTATACAAAATGTAGATGATACCACACCCATGAACACATATTATGCAAGGCTCTTATTTATTCTAAGAAGATGATCAACAATAGAATGTCCCTATGCATGTTTGCAATTCAACACACACCAGACAACAGTATTTATCGACTTACCTGCCTTCTGTATTCTTCAACTGGATTATAAACAGTCCACCCATCCACATTAAACTTCTCTTCATTTAAAAATGCAAATAATGGCTAGAAAAGACCAGAAACGAAAGAATTTCAGGTTCAGTGTGAAGCAATAGTTTATTAATAGTTCATACTTTCATTTTTCACAAAATAAATTTCATAGATTTGCTAATCATGAAACTTCAACCCAACCTGAGACTTACAACAAAGAAACAACTGTGGAAAATTCAGATCAGCCTTACACTAACTTATATTTTTCAGGAATAATTACTTTTGAAACCTCAATGTTCTATGGCTACAAATGTCATCTGTTTTTTAATGATATTACACACACACACACACACACACACACACACCAGATTTCCATATGAAAAATGACCTATGAATTTTAAATATTATTATCAACTGATCAGTTAAAAGCTACTACAAAAAAGAAGAAATTCAAGAATGATTATTAAACAGTGCACCTTTCTCAAGAGAGTGTCATGACATGTTTATCTATTTAAAGAGAGACAGAACATTAGGAAACTTTTAATTAACTGCTCTCTATGAATTCTGAATCAATGTTCTGGCCTCTGAAATGACAGGACTCTGACCTTTCAAGGCACTATTGATGAATTTCCCAGCTTCAAATACCATCTGTCCCCCAGTGACCATTCTAGCACTTGCTTTGGAAGTGGCTATCTAAGTGTCAACTCTACAACCCCCAGGTACCTCAAAGGCATGAGGTGGGAGTGGGTGTGGCTCTAAGGCTAACACCACAAACCAAATCCTTGGCTCCATCTCAGCAGTCCAGTTCTTCCTAGTCTCTTCAGTTTAGGCAATGAGAACCCCATCCTCCTAGGTTATTGAGCCAAGTACTGTACTGCCAGTCTTGTCTCCACCTGCCTACCCCTCTGGCCTTTCACTTGGCTTATCACAGTAACTCTAATTATTCTCATTTTCAACTGTATCAGATCAGAGTAACAATGCTATAACATTAAGTTAGATCAAGTCATTCCCCTGCCAGAATAATCCCATGGCTTTCCATTTGGCTCATGGAAAAGTTGAAGTCCTTCTAATGTCCCACATGGCTGGTTGCCACCTGGCCACTTCTGGATCCTCTCTATATAGTTACTAAAACACAGCTTGGTCTAGGACACATAATTTTTTTGACTGAGTAATACAGTGAATCCCTGGAAATCCTGGAGATGCTGTGGCTGAATGCTTGTCCAATAGGTATCTATCTCCCGATCCATTTTCTTCTGTAAACTACTCTGAATGCCAGTGTCCCTTCCCCCACATTACATGGAAGTTCTGGAAAAGTCTTTGCAGCAATAGTTTTCTTTTAGGGTAAAAACTGATCACCAACATGCTGGAACCCATTGTCTTCTTGAATTTTCCAAAGAATGTGACACTCTTAGTGGTTCTCAAGTCTAACAGTGTCAGACCTAAGTGCTATATTCCATAGTAGATAGCATGCATCTCACGTATTAGCCATGGCATGGACCACTTAAGAAACTGACCAAGGCCCCAGCCTGACACTGACTTAATACTTAATTTTTCAGTGTCAGTGGAGAGAAGAAATGAAGTCTGTTAACAGATGTTTACCTTGGACTTTGGTAAAAACAGCACTAATATGCATAGTGGACTTCTCTAATCATAAGCAGAAAGTCTGGCACACAACTAAGCAGTCTATCAGTGACATATCATCACTCTGAACACCTAATACCATCCTGGTCAGTACCTGGTATGGGTAAATACTCACTGTCCCTGAATGCTATGCTCTGGGTAGAGTTGTAGATGGCAGATAATTTGAGAATTAAGGATGTGTGAGTTACAGACTTTTGAAGAAAACAGTTTTTGCCTTCTTAAAATAAGTTCCTGACCTCTACATGACTTTAGTGGCTTCACCTTTTACTTCTTTGCATCTCTCCCATGATGCACAAGTGAACATGGAAACACTTTCAAAATCAATGCTATTCCTGAACCAATAGCTTAAAGTTTTTCCTAGAGAAATAAAATGTAGGAATGTTCTTAACAGGCCAGTAATGCTTTCTATGTACATTACTGTGGTAATAATTTATCTGTGTTTTCTAATAAAATTTATCTGAGGGTCAGAGGAAAAATGGAGCCGCCAACCACCAGTAGTAAACAATAGCCATGCAAGTTAGCACACGCCCTTAATCCATTTGGTTCTCTGTGACTCCAAGGTCACATGGGGAACTAGCAGTAGGAGGTGGTGGCACACGCCTTTAATCCCAGTATCAACCTTAGAGTTCTGAAGATCCATGCAGACAAGACAGGAAGTGATGCAGCTTGGGAGGTTGGGAAATTAGTTAACAGATAGACAGGTATAAAAGCCAGGTTAGACCGGAACTCTCTCTCTTTGCTCCGCTTCGCTCCTGGGAAGTAGAAGCAGCGTTGATGAGTGGTGGCTTGCTCCTAATTCCTCTGATCTCTGTCAGATTTTCACCCTTATTTCTTGTTCCTCGTGTTTATTAATAAGACTGGTTAGAAGTTCTTCTTACACATTACTATTTCTTAATCTTTGATATTAACACTTACTTGTTGCCTTGGGCAGTCCTTGATGTATCTTATATGAAAATTATCAGAATATTAAAGCTATATGGTTCAAATTACCACTATCTCTGTATTTTCCTCAACACCTTAGACTAAAGAGAAATCAACATACAGGCAATGGCATTTTTTTGTCATTAGTACAAAAACAAGACAAGGTCTCTATCAGCTATCTATCAGATGGCCTTTCTCAAAAAATTCCTTTTACAATGACACTTCACATTGTGAACTGGATCACAGGAGTATCCAACCTGCAGCTAGTGCACGTGTAGCATAATAACTATCAAAGTGGTTAACACATTTGTAGGAAACATCATGTCTCAGTGTCAACTCTCCTCCTCCCCTATAGAAGGCAGCAAGGAACTGGTGACAGGAAGAGCTCCTCGTTTACTCTTGAAGCTAAATGCAAGACTGACACCTCAAATATTTTGGAAAAAAATTTTTTGAATCATATAATTGCTACAATTTCTCATCAGGAAATAATGTAGCAACCCATGTGATGCTGTATCAAAGCCTGGGGTGGAAAGCACTATTTTCACCATTCCAACAAATTAGCTTTGAATTCTAGGGAAACATGTTTTAAAAAGCATTCCATAAACCATTTGGCTCAAGTGAAGCAACCGTTCTAGAACAACAGATGCTTATAGCTTTCAAAGCAGAACATACTAGGACTTTTTCTAGATGTTTTTGTTTTTTCCTTAAAGATTTAGGTAAGAGAAAGAAGCAAGAATTTTACAATGTAAGCTCACTGTTGCATAACATGAAGCCAAATAATTACAGAAAACAAAACAAATATTAAGCAGGAAATCTAAGCTAATAAAATGATATACACCAGTGTATCATTAAAAAGTACAAAGTCCCCACAAGTGGTAACTTATTACCAACCTAACCCAAGTCCCTCTCTGAAAAACGTTTTAACCTGAGGTTAATGGGTTACCTAACTTGAGATTTTCAGCTAGCATTTTATTTTCTCTTCTAGACAATAACTTTAGAGTTTTGAGGTCATTAGCATTTCAGTAGTAATTGACATCCCCAAATATAACCTTGGGTGGGTCTGGTTTTGACTCTCCATCTGAGAAGTGAAGTCTCATTGAGAGAACATAGCCAGGCCTAGAGCACTTTCTATTCCAAGCACCAAGCAAGCAGTGACATTTGTTTAGTAGGTGAGAATGCCACCCACTTTGTGATTTGCCACACATCCAGGTGAGGATGACATCTACTCTCTTGATTACTTAAGCACTGATTCAACTTCTTTGCCTATAGAAAACTCAAAAAGGATTCAGTACTAATCGAGTAATGTCAGAAGAGTGACATGTTTTGCCAGGAATTGGTGATGGTGTTGTTGGTCAGTATGCTCTTTGTAGCTTCCTTCTGGGGTGTGGTCCTTCCCCAACCAGGGTTCTTCCTGAGAACTGGGGTATGTTTGGCAGGTTCCGTTTCAAGATACCCATGTCCTACCTTACCTCTAGGGAACCAGAATCTCTAGGGTCTGTAAGAGCTAACTGCCCTCCTGCCCTGGTCCTAGAAGGGCAGGTAGCCTATAGTAGAAAGCTTAAGAATCTGTATGTAGTCAAGTTATTTGAGCAATGGCTCTTATTTAAAGTTTCTCTCAATAACATTTTATGTAAGAGAACAATGTCAAGATTGAGCCAGGATATTTGAAAAGCCAGGCCTGGCCCAGGCTTCAGCAAGTGCACAGGCTTTTCCTTTGTTTTACCCTGTACTGATATTTGGGCATTCCATCACTTCCAATACCTACTAGTCAAGCTGTGGAGACTAACAAAAAGAGCATGTGCATGTTTTTCCACATTAAAAATAGCACAATGTAACATTTGAAAAATGTTAGAGGACAAAGTTGAGATGAAAATCTCTGATTTTGTACAAGGGGAAAAAACAGCTTGGACATACAGAATATAACTTGTCATTTTCATTTAGCTACATTTAGCATTGTTGTGTCTTGGGGGGGAAAACTCCAAAATAACAGATTCTGGCTTTTTGCTTAGCCATTATTTTAAAATGGCACCTATATAAAGATTTGCTTAAACCATGTAGATAAGTTTTTAAAAGGCTCATTTTAAGTTAGCATGTAAGTAATGGGTTTCATTATGGTATTTTACTACATGTATCTTAATTTTAGACTGGGTGTTTAAAATTTTATTGACATGTATAAATGTCTCCTTTGACTGACTGGGATTCCTCCATCACATGAGACTTCTTCCTCACACAGACCTGTAGTGTCACCTCAGAACTGGATGTTGAGAGTCAGACTGATGAAGACTCAAGGTCATCTCAAATAGAAGACCGTTCCATGGAAATCATGTCTGTAGTACTTGGGGGCCTGGGTATTGTGCAGTGGTTGAGACTGATTGCCTAACATGCATAAGAGCCTAAATGAAAATCCTTAGTAGCAGAAGAACAAAGAAAAAAACAGTATCCCAGGGAATACACTGAGGAGTTCTGTACACTTCTAAGTGCCTTCAAATGATGTAAACATCCCACAGCAACACATGGGTGTTTAGGAAGATCAACTCTTTTGATAAAGTAAACAGAATTATTTCTCTGAATATCTAACCTCAAGATTCTAGGGGACCACTTACTAAGTGGTTCTTCTCTGACATTTTTATTTCTTTTTTGGTGGGTTTGTTTGTTTTTAGACAAACACAATCTCGTTTTGGAACCTTGGCTTGCCTGGAATTCTCTATGTAAAGCAAGATAGTCTCAGTTCTTGGCAATCCTCCTTCTTCAGTCTCTCCAGTGCTTAGATGACAGGTATGTGCCTCTATGCCTTAGTTTTACTCCATTTTAGCAAGAATTTACAGGACCATTTTTTCTAATTTTAATTTCTGATATTCTTCTGAACTGATGACCTTTGTAAAAGCTACCATTCTACCATTTTAGGGCATACAATGTCCTCATTTGTACCTTTTAGATTACACTTAAGAAATAAGGTTTCTTCATTTCAGAAAATGTTTTCATGAAAGTCTGAAGAAGAACCCCCATATTTAAAGAATCATGGAAGGTACTACAGTCTACGTAATGAAAATAATTTTATTAATACTTTGAGAATTTAATACAATATATTTTGAGCATCTTAATTCCCCTCCCCCAACTCCTTCCACATCCACTCCCACCTCCCGACCCCCATAACTTATTATTTTTTAAAGTTATCACAACCAATATGTATTGCTCAAATACTTTTGGGTGTGAGGCCTGTCCTGGAGCATGCATTGACCTAGCAGTGATCACACCCTAAAAGAAGACAGACTCTTCCTCAGCCAGCAGCTATCAAATGCCAGGATCTCCTCAGCTAGGAGTGGGATGCACCATGCCCACATTTCAGCCTCTATTCTGGGATTTAGTCTGCCTTGGGCTTGTGCAGGTTTTTCTAAATGTCATCACAGTCACAGAGTTCATACATGCAGTTGTCCCGTTATGTCTGTTATCTACCACTTCCGGCTCTTAAAATCTTCTCCTCCTTCTTCTGTAAAGATCCTTGAGCCTTGGTGTGAGGATAGAGACATCCCATTTAGGGCTGAGCACATGACAGTGTTTTATTTTCTACACATTGGCCAGTTGTGTGTCCCTGTGTTAACTGTCATCTACTGTAAGAGAAACAAGTTTCTCTGGTGAGAGTTGGAAGATGCACTAATCTATAGGTCTAGCCATAAGTAATTAGGAATTTTTTTGCTACTACTATGTCCATTTAGCAGAATATAGTATTAGTTTCTCCCCTACAGCCTATGACCTATTTAGTCACAGATTTCTAGCATCCCTCAGTCCCTACCTGATACAAGGTATGGCTACCATACCCTGCTTTCTGTCCCAGTCTCCAGCCCAGGGTCTGGGCTGCCCTTTCCCGGAAGGCTCTTCCATATATAGTCTAGATATTTGGCTATCTTCCCCCCTTTACCTTTTGCCCTTTTGGCTACAGCACCTGTTTCCCTTCTCTCCCCTCTCCCTCCTCCACCTTCTCTTCACATGGCTCAGCTAAGCCTGGTCATGTGCACTCTGGACTCTCCCAGATGTTCCTGTCTCTGCCTATGCTCTTCCTTTTATCTACAACAAATTTCTCCTCCACCACACCTAGCAGCAGTCATGTCCTTTCCTTTCCTTTTTATTTCTTTTTTAATCTAATTCCAATCCTAAAGAAATCAGACTCCTAGAAGAACATAAGATAATGCTTTTGTAGTGCTGATTAGGGAAGTATTGCCTAAGTAAGCTACACACCCCAGAAGTTATAAGGGCAAACGGTACAGGGAACAGCTGCCTTCATGGGCCTCAGCTGTCTCTCCTTACGAAGGCCTGCTTACCTTGTATGCCCTTGTTGTTACCTAGAAATCTGGATTTGGGAACATTCCCACCATTACCTAACTCACTAAAGTGGTTTTCTATGCTGAAACTGTATTCCGTATAAATGATATGGGTATTTACACCCCTGACTGTGGTGGTATTTTATCTATGTCCGCCAATAAAATTTATCTGAGGATCAGAGGGGAAAAAAAAGGTCAGCTGCTAGTCTTGTAATAGTAGCACACGCCCTTAATCCTATCACCTAGCAAGGGTCTGTCTGGATCTCTGTGAGTTCCAGGTCACACTAAGAACAGAGTCGAGCGTGGAGACACACGCCTTTAATCCCAGCATCANCCATAGAGTTCTGGAGGTCTGTGNAGACAGACAGGAAGTGATGTANCTTGNTGGAGAGGGGAAATGAGTTAGCAGAATGGACAGGCATAAAAAGCCTGCTTAAACAGGAAGTCGCTCTCTTTGCTTCTCTCTCTGTTGGAGGCAGCAGCATTGGTGAGGTGAGCCTGGTAGCTGTTCCTAATTCCTCTGATCTCTGTCAGACTTTCACCCCTATCTCTGCCTCCGTGTTTTATTTAACAAGACCATTTAGAAAATCCATCTTACACCTGACTTCTTACTTGGAGTCTAGAATCTGGTATGTGTTAGAGAGCAGGTACCTTTGACTAACTCCTGCTAAAAACCCTGGGCCCTAAGTCTTACATGCTCCCCCTTTTCAGCAACTCTAGAATTTTGATACATATCAGAGCATGGGTGCCCTTGTACACAACTTTTGATAAAAACCCAGAATGAGCTTTCTGTATTGGAAATATCGCAAGGGCATCCTGTCCTCAGCACTGGAAAAAAACTCTGGAAGCTGTGGCTGGTTTCCTGGACTTTGTCCTGTGCAGCTTTTTCCCTTGCTGGTTCTACTTTCTACCTTTTGACTGTAATAAATCATACCTCTATATACAAATAAATTATACAAATAAATGTTGAGGCTTGGAAGTTCTTCTACTGAAATCAATGCACCTGAAAGTGGTCTTGAGGGATCCCTACCACATGGTCAACAAATTATACCAAATGAATGTCCTAAAGTTCTCCATAGCAAAAGCACTATAAGCACAGTCCAAAGTCATACTGAGGCAAACATGAGCAACTCATACTACAAGTCAATAGAGCTATTAAACAAGGAGTGCCTGCACTTAACAAGACCAAAAAGGAAATGAACAGAAGATAGAACATAATGGTGCAATATCAAAGAGCATTCAATTTTACATGATACAAAGCAGAACTATGAATCTACACTTTTGCTTATCATGATGCAAAGATAAAGAGTTAGAAGACACCCTGAGTTGATATAGTAGGTAGAATAGTGATCTCCCCAAATAGTTGTGATCTAATCTTTGGAACCACTCAAATTAAGGTTCCAGAAGGAGCTATGATTGCTAATAGCTGACCTTAGAACAGAAAGAAAGTAACCTGGATTATCTGGGACTGCCTTATAATCCTAAGAGAACCACAGAGTACAAGATGGAGGTAAGGGAGGCACTGACAGAAGCAAAGGGGCCACAAGACAAGGAACACAGGTGGCATCTAGAAGGCTCAAAGGCAAAGAAATAGATTCCAGCCTAGTGCCTCCAGAAGGAATGCACCTCTATGTAGATACCTTGATTGTAGCCCCGAAATGCTCTCATTCTCATTCTCTCTCTCTCTTTTAACTTCTGAGTGCTACAACTATAATATAATAAACTAACATTTTTTATTCACTCAACCCATCATAGCAACAATGGGAAACTAGCACATTAGAAAGGCTAAGAACAGGCACTCTAACCAAGAGTGTATATTGGTATATCTGCTATAAAGTGTAATTTTGCAGAAACAATAATTCTACTTCAAACCAGTTAGCCTATGAGGTGTGTGAATATATACAAAATAATGAATATGCAAGGCCTTTCACTGCACTATTTATATTGTGCCAAAAATGGAAGTCTTTTAATATATCTATCAAGAAAAGACTAATAAATTATAGCAAAGTCAAGAGACTACTGTGTAGATCTAGAGTGAAGAAGCCCATTCATTATGTAATTTCTATTGGTGAACAAAAAAGCAAGACATAGAGATTGTATACTACATGCATTATACCATTAGGGTTAAAGGGAGCAAAGGCTGTAAGTAGCCTGTGCAGGTTGAACATCCCTAATCTGGAAATCCAAAATCCTCAAAGCTCCAAATATGAAACATGTCAACTATAACATACTTAGCATATATTATATTTTGGAGTATTTCATATTATAAATGCTTAGCCTATAAAGCCCATGGAAATGTTCCACAATCCAGAAAACACCAACATTGGAAATATATTTTGTTCCAGCACTTTGGATAAGGGATACTGAAGGTCTCCCTTACGACTAGGTGGGCACAGAATTCACTGAATAAATACACTGGTTGTTTGTGGAGAAGGCGTTGGGTAAGGTGGTAAAGTATACAGGAAGGGAGTTATTTTTTAAAACTGTTTTTGTTTTTGTTTAAATTATTTATTTATTTATTTATTTATTTATTTATTTATTTATTTATCTATTTATGTACATTGGTGTTTTGCCTTCATATATGCCTATGTGAGGATGTTCGACCCCTGGAACTCGAGTTACAGACAGTTGTGAGCTGCCATGTGGGTGCTAGGAACTGAACCCGGGTCCTCTGGAAGAGCCGCCAGTGCTCTTAACCACTGAACCATCTCTCCAGCCTGGGTTTTCAATCAGGAATATACAACAGCTATCTAAAAATTAAATTGAGGGCTAGGTAGATGGCTCAGTGCGTAATCTGTAAGCACAGGAACCTGAATTCATATACCCAGAATGCATGTAAAAAGTCAGCTGTGGAAGTGTCTGTAACCCCTGTACTGGGAGAAGCAAAGAAAAGAGAATCACTAGGGGCTTGTTGGCAGCCAGCCTAGCTGAAAAATGGTGAGCTCCAGATTCAGTGAGAGACCCTGTCTCAAAGGAATTAGGTGGAGAAATGCTTGAAGGAAACATAATGTCAACCTCTGGCCTCCATACACTGAGTAAACCTGCACATACATGGACACTTACAAAATTAAATATGTTGAATAAACACTTTACCTACACAGACTATTCTAATGGACTGGTTGCTAAAGATTCATATTTATTCCATCCATTTACGTTAGTATATTCACTGGGTCAATACTTACTGAGGACCCACTATAAACAAGGTATTAAATAGAGAAAACAACAAGGAGGACAACATCACTGTGTGTAAAGAGTTAGAAATTATCCACAGGAGAGAGAGGAAAAGAGCACAGTGTAGTAGGTACCTGTTCCACCTATGACCTTGAGGTACCAGCCACTAAGGCATGGCTTAGCTTAAGACCTGAGGGGCACGTATGACTCTCTCTTCTCTCCCTTGTGGGCTTGGATGGTGAAGACTGACTCCGGCGACAGGAGCAGTGTGGGACAGGACATCAGCCTTCCAGGACTCTATGACAATTTTGCCTATCCTGCTTAGTGAGTTGTTCTCACCAATATAATTTCTAAATAAGTAGTTCTTTATCAGTATCTGTGGATTATCTGCAATAGCACAGTTGTAGATCATTTTGACAAGTAGGGACAGTGGGCTCCAAAGAACAGCAGGGTGACTTCCTGATAGATATGCCTGGGGATGTTGGTGGCATTTGAGCAACACTGGAAGGATAAGATGACTTTGGACAGTATAACAATAATGACAGTAACAAAAAGGCCACATGGTAGCCAAATTCAGAAAATAATACATGGTCATTAGCAAATACCTCAGTCTGACTGCAAGAGTGTAGGAGAGTAAACAAAAATACAGAGATGGGGCCACCCTATGGAAGAGACCAAGGTTTGCATTAAAATTGATGAGATAATCAGGACTACATCAATGCAGCACAGATTGGTGGAGAGGAGACCATACAGAGGTAGGAAAACTAGCCAAGCCTACTTCTGAACCAAGTCAGGCTGGGAACAAGAACCATTTAGATTTAGTAATCACTAGGCAGCAAAGAAAATGCCTATGACCTTGAAGTTTGAATCAAGAGGAAGGAGATGACATCAAATATGAGTAAGGCACACAGAGGATATATTTTGACGGAATATGAGAGAGTCATTTTAAACAAGCACTTAAAGCTATGTAGCCACTAAGGAGAAATATGACACTGTAGATTTGTAAATCTTGCTTAGAAAGGCGATCCTGGTGGACATAAGAGAAAGATTGCCTAGCAAGCAGGAGAAGAAAACAGACTTTTCTAGAAAACTCACATTTATAAAAAAAAGAAGAAGAAAAAAGAACAAGAGACTTATACCTCACAAGCTAAAGGGAAAGTTAAATTTCAAACCAAGAGGGAGGATTATCTAGAAATGTGATACTCTGATATGTCCAAAACCTTTGACATTGCAAACAATGTTATCATTTACAAAGTTCACACTTGACAACTGGGCAACTGAGTTGCCATAAACCCACAAAGTCTCAGAACCAATTTCTCATAACATGTTTAAGTAAGCTTATGATTTTGTGTTGGGCTACAATTACAGCTATCCTTGCCCACGTGCAGTGCACAGGCCATGGGTCAGACGCGCTTGGACAATGGTATTATGAGACTTTTGCTGAACACAACAAAGAGTACTATATATAATAGAAAAACAGTTTTTTCAATGTATTAATGAACATGTGAAAGAGGAATTAATGTATAGAAGCCAAAAATTAGGCACAAACAGGAATACAGAACTTATGAATTAGTTTTCATGGCCTCCTGGGTTTTGTGAGATGGGAAATGAAGCTGTGGGTTTGCCCAAGATGGGACTCATATTGGAAACCTCCTTCAAAGATAAGCCTGGCCTTCAAATTTCAAAATGATACCAAATATGCAGGGGATAAATGGAAAATAACCTCTTCTGGGTTTCAAGAGAACCTAAGCCTGAATTACTAGTGTTAAACAAAGAAGAAAACATACTTCTAACCATTGTCTGCCTAGAGACTGTCCAGCCATAGGTCAGACTAGCATGTACCCTAAATCAAAAATGAATGGTTCCCAAAACATCCAACTGGAGAATGAATTTAAAACCTTCTCAAGCTACTTGAGGGCCTTGGCAGAAGAAATTCATAACCCTTTCAATCCCAGGCTCAGAGTATTTCCATAGATAATATTCCAAAGAATAGGAGCTTCCAGG
>LZPO01116979.1:608617-627779 GCA_001675575.1 Neotoma lepida
GGGGTTGTATATATGGATGCAGTGCTCACAGAAGCCAAAAGATTTCCTGGAATGAAAGTTACAGGCAATTGAGAGCCATCTGATGTGGATACTGAGGATTGAACTCGGGTCTTCTATAAGAGCACTTAAGTGCTCTTAACTGTTGTACTATCTCTCAAATCCCACTCCCCCCACCTTTTTGAGCCAGTCACTCACTGACCTGGAGTTCACCAATTAGGCTAGGCTCCAGGGATCTTCCTACTTCCCTTTGACTTCCTCAGCAATGGGATTATAAGCACACACCACCATGATCAGTTTTCTAAATGTAGGTTCTGGGGACTGAATTCAGATTCGCATGCTTTACTGACCAAGCCATCTCCTCAGCCCTGCTTTTATAATGTGTAAGGTCTAGTGCCATTTTTGGAGTAGTTCTGAATGAATGGGGGCAGGGGCAGGTACAGGGATGGTGCTAGTGAGTTCTGGAGTGGATGTTGATGAGGCATATAGGCAGGTAGGTAATTCAGTTCTTTTGAAGCAGAGAGAAATTCTGAGGGGTATCTAGATGAGATCCTGAGTCCAGGTGCTGGGCAGTGCTGAGAAGAACCAAACACAGTCAAAGGCTTTGAGGAAGACAGCAGTGGAGAGGAGAGATCAAAGAAAAAGAAAGGTTAAGTCTCTGAGAAGGCAAGACAGGAGATTGACAAATATGGCTAGTTCTTTATATATTTATGTATTTTCATTTATGGAAGTATATTTATTTATTTTTCTGAAATAAACTAATGTATTCATGGAGCTTCTGTGTAAGTTATGCAGATGATGAATGTTTCATCATGGCTCAGGCTTGTGCTGTGATGTGAAACCTCTGAATCTTTGCAGAAATGTTCCTCCATCAACACAGACAGATTATGTACAGTACAAAGAGTAAAGTGGTAGACATGCACACACACACATGGGGGGGGAGAGAGAGAGACAGAGAGAGAGAGAGAAAGAGAGAGCACGCAGAAGGGAGAGAGAAAGACTGACTATAGACAAGACTACAGGCAAGAAGAAAATGGTGGAACAACAATGAAGTTACTGCTGAATCTGAATCTGTGGCTTTCCTCCTTCATTCCATGGTCAAAGGTCTAAAGGTCTAACTGACTTTTGCTGGTGTCTTTGCCTTCTTTATGCCACACTACCACAAAACCCATCTTCATCTCCAAGGGTTCTTATAGGGTTTTTTTTGTTTGTTTTGTTTTGTTTTACGCTTTGGGGGCCTGCCACCCAGCCCCAAAATTAGCTAATTTTACTGCTTATTCAAGGGAAAACTGTCTTGACCAAAAAGAAACAGAAAATTGGAGACATATTTTATAGTATGTAAGCCACATGTAGGCCAAAAGCAGGGAATATGTACAAGCACTTCTTATTTCAATTCCGATCTCAAAACGCTATTTCCTTTTATCTGTTGATTCTGTAATCAACCTAAAAAGGAGGGGTCAACTAAATCTTTGTCTCATTTAAAATTTTAATACAATCTAGAAATATTTCTCCATTTCTGAGCTGAATAACAAAGGCAGAGAATAAAACTCCCCCTGGATTCTCTATTTATAGGCTCATTTATACCTCTCAAATGATCAAGAGTGTGTGTGGCATAACTCACTTCACTAAGTTTTATGTAATTATTCTTATAAGCCAGCACATTTAAAGTTGAGCAGGAGAGGTCACAGGTGAAATGGTCCAGGGCTTAAGTCACAGGACAGGGTTTGATCTCATCAAAGCCAGACCCCACTCCCAAAAGACCCAAATCTCATTACCCATTGTATATATGAAGTGAAATGTCACACTGGTGCCTACAAGAATATACATTACTATATGTTAGTCAAAAATAGAAACATATACTAAGAAAAATTTAGGCAAGAAGAAATAAGCAGCAGATCTTATGAAAACCAAAGGTGACCAAGGAGACTAATGCCTGCCAATGTTGAGGAGGTACAGTTAAAGACACTGCTCCCATCTTTGGAGGCAACATGTCACCAGCCACAGCTAGGGCTGGGCAAGCCAGTTAATTGCTTTGCTCCTGAAATTTGAGACAGCCAGTGCAAGTCCCCTTACCCTTGCCTGCCTTAACAGATACAAGGTCAGATGTGTCATGCTGCCATATGAAAATAAAAGCTGCACTTTCATGACTGCTCATCAGCTCACAGAGGAATGAGGGGGAAGTACTGTGGTTCTTAACTTTAATCCAAAATGTCACCAAGAAATGGGAAATGCAAACACAAATCTGAAGTGAGCTATGCACATGTTTCCCTAAAAGCAGTTAGGTCTGTGTGGGCTGAGGAAACGAAAGAGAAGGATGGAAAGCACTCGCTGAAGGATTCCTTTCATTCCATAGCATCACTTCTCCTATTGTGCACTACTGGTTGGGATGCTTTCTGGATTTAATACTCTGTCGACTTCCAGTCCTTTATCAAAGTACAACCCATGGGTTGTTAATAATACCACTAATCTTAATATAGCATCTTTCTTTTAAAAGGTTTAAAGTTTCCCACACACTATCACAATTCCTTTATTAATAGTCTGTGGGGAGTTGTAGTAGTCATTCTTATTTCTTATACCTGCTGGGAAAATGATGGGCTAATAACAGAACAGCTGGCATTTATTGGGCACTTACTGAGTGTCAGGCAGTGTTATAAGCACTTTATATTGAATCCTCACAAAAACTCTATGGGGTAAGAACTATTATTATCCCCATTGCAGATGAGAACACTGAAGCACATAAATATTATGTGACTTCCAAACTCTCTATGCAGGAAATTCACTGAGCCTCACTCTGACAGAGGTCACTGAACCCATGACCTATGCTAGCAGTAGCACACTGGACGAGCTTTGCAATCAAGTCCCCTTACAGATCTCTGTATCAATAGTTGCTGTAAGCCTGGCACCTGAATCTTATGCTTTATATCTAAACAATGCCTTTCAAACTTTCTGGATCATGATTACAAGTAAGGAATTAACTGTAACATCATGACCCAGCATACTGCCCCCCATATGCAAACACCCTTAGAAGAAATGTCTCAGCAAACTATACACCCCTATTCTGTTATGCTTTTCATGTTTCTATTCCATTCCATTAAAGACACATACTGATTCATGATTCACTAATAGGCTGGGACTGATACTTTAAGAAAGTTTCATGTAGCAGGGCATCACCTTTAATCCCAGCACTTGGGAGGCAGAGGCAGGCAGATCTCTGTGAGATTGAGGCCAGCCTGGGCTACCAAGTGAGTTCCAGGACGGCCAAGGCTACACAGACAAACTCTGTCTCAAAAAAAAAATAACCAGAAAAAAATAAGAAAGTCTCATCTAAAATTATATTATTTGATTGCCCCATTTGAGTACAAAATGACCAAACAATCAAGGAAATCAATGACTGAACTTTGCCATTTGCCATATTTTGCTATGATGACAAACTCTGCTTTCAATAGTCTTTCCATGCTTTGCACACAGGTACTCAACTCTGGTTTCTCCTTTCAGATTACCACAGCTCTTACAAAGCCATATCACTTCCCTAAAATTTATGCTGAGCTACATGTAATTTGTGAGAACTTCTGGTGTTTGAAAAGCAAATATCAAATAAGTAGTATTTCAGCTGAAACAGAAAAATGCCACCTAAAAGCCATGCACACTGTACTGGGCTGAGAGCTCTGTGCTGCTATAAAAGATCCAGTTAAATTTCAAGTTTAAGTCCTGACTTGAACACATTGAGTGATGAAGATGGAAATGGTTCAGAAGGCAAGAAAGGGCCAAAGGGGTGGTCTCAAAAGAACACGCACTCACAGTCCATTCATCCCATGGCTGGCCTTGCAGCTCAGCTCTCCTGGCCTTCAGACGCCATTTCTTGCATTCAACAGCAAGTTTATTTCAGACTTCAAATAGCGATAACAATCACTTAGATAATCCACACTAGTTTAACCGTTTCACAAATATTCACCAAGTGGTGCTGTTCATGCAGGAGCCCTTTTATTGTTCAATGCAATCACACTTAGATTATGCTGCCAGGGAGTCTTCTGGGGATACTTTTGAATCCCCACTGTGGTAGTTTGGAAACTTTTGTTCACCTCCTGTCTCATAGGAATAATTGCCTCTTTTACTTTCTAAACTCTGCCTCACAAATAGGGGCTTGAGCCCTTAACTCTCTGCCTTCTCCAGGATCCAGGTCTAGAAAGGACCTCTCTTTCTCTTGTATTAAAGGGGGGGAGCATTTTTACTTTCCTCTGTCCACAGATACATTCATTCGCCTTTCTCACACATTAAAGGGTAAAATTTTCTTCTCTGGATATGACTGCTACTCCTACTTTCATTTCTATTTCTTTCCCCTTGCTTCCTTTGCTTTCTCCCTCCTTTCTTCTCTCCTCCCTCTTTTTCTTTCTTTACAAACTACTCTTCCTTTAGTCCCCTGCTAATTGATCTATGTCTCCTCCTTGCCCTTCTCTTTCAACTATTTCCCCAAAGGAAATCCTTTTCTGACTTCCTTATTGTCTCAACAGAGTACCACCCTTCCCATTATTCAAACTTGAGAACCAAAGTGAACGCATCCTTGTCCCTACTACCCTTTCTGACCAAATTGCTGCCCAAGTCTGTGGAGTCTCTTGTCCTACTCCTTCCCACCCAGGTCCTTGTCTAGGGCCTGTGGTTCTCTAGCCCAGGTCTTTGGTTCTCCTATTTGTTTTAAGGTGTCTTCATTTTATCACCATTTCCTTCTGAACCTTAGCAGGTCTTTGTTACTTCCCGGGGCACAAGCTCTCCACACTAGCATTAACCTTCACCAGATGATCCCAGATCTCATCCCTAGCTCCATCTCAAACACCTTGAAATGTTGTGAGTTTTTCCTCTTCTGTACTGAGGGCCAGGTCTTGCCTGTAGCCTGAAATCCCACATCCTCCACTTTCTTGGCCCACTAGAAACTAAATTCATCCTTTAAGGTCCAACGCCTAGTGGCTATCAAATCCACACAGGCTCTTCCAACCTCCTTCCTCAGAGACACGCCCCCATGAATTTCCTCTGTATTCTTGCACAACTGAATGTAAACTGCCCTATATCGGAGCTATACATATTTGCCATGTCATTTCTACTAGACTACTAGTATCATTCATCCTGCACTATTTCTCAACTTCCTTAGTTGTTCTCTGATGCTACTCTACACAGGACTCTGGAATGACCTCAATTTAGAAAAGCAGTATTAATAGCGGATCTGTTTATTACACTACTTTAATGACTGATTTACACATTTTGAAGGATGAATTTTAGTAGTTAAAAGTTGTAAATGAGAATGAAGTTTTCCAAAATCTTTGTATGAGCAATTCAGTTTACATTTTCCCCTAGTATATAACATTACTGATATCCTAAGGAAAGAAACAAGAATTTCCAGCAAATACATGAAAAACAATCCATATACCACAACCTTGAATATCAAATTCTCTGTGGGTGCCTCCCTCCAATGGCAGACATAGGATTCTAGGTCCTGACACAAAGATCTATCCACTCATTTCCATATAATCGTTTTTCCCATCACTTCTAATGAAACAGTTTAATTAAAATCCTGTCATTATAACACCCCCATGTGTGGGCTGGGGATATAGCTCAGTGTAGACTGCCTGCCTAGCTGTGCTCCATCCTCAGCCAGCACTTCTCCAAACAAAGCAAAAACCTTCCTGTACAGAAGCCACTATACTGAGGCTAGAGAGATAAAGGGTGATGCCTGCCCTGATAAGCTTACAGAATAATGGACAGGAAGGGCTGGTAAAGAAAATTATGACATAATTATCACATACGGAAACTATGGTATGTACTCCAAGAGAGAGACCTAACAATGAAACAGAAAATGATTTCTTGATGTCTCATGGCATGGGACAGCAACTCAGACTGAGCAAGACGCTAAAGGATAACTGGAGGATAGGCATTAGAGAGACAAGTGGATTGTAAATTAAGATGACAAAAATCCAATCTAAGAAACAGCTGTGTAGGCCAGAGGGCTACAGGCAGTCTTACAAGGTTAGAGCATAGGGTATGAATCATGAAGAGTTTCTGAGGTTTTTGTGGGGGCAGTGGCATGATTGTCCTTTTTCTGAGATAGGGTCTCACTATGCAGCCCTGGTTGACCTGGAACTTGCTATGTAGACCAGGGTAACATTGAACTCACAGAAATACCTTGCTTCTGTCTCCTGAGTGTTGAATTATAGGCATGTACCATCATGTCCGGAGGCACAATTGTATTTAAATTCAAAACAAAAAAGTACAAGGGACAACAGCACTATACAGGAAAACATGGAAAGGGAGGGCAGTGAAAGAGGGGGAACCAATTTAGAAGTATGGTTTAAATGAGGAAGCACAAATAGAAATGGGGAAAAATAGCTGAGTAACAAGTAGGACCTACAGAAGTTACAACTGATGTACTTATGAGAGTAAAGTCAAGAGAAAGATTTTTAAAGGTGACTTCAGGTTACTGAACATGAGAAACTGAGAATCCTCAAGTTTGGAGGATACAGAGGACAAAAAAACTAAAACAAAAACAAAAAACAAAACCAAAAAACCCACAAAACAGGTCCTATGAAGTATAGAGAGAAGACAGATTAGGGCACCAATGAGCCTGTAAAGCACATGGATTTCTGGAAGGGAGTTATTCAGGATTAGAGAGGTTAGATTCACTCCAGGGTAATGTCAGGGCTAGACTTAGAAGCCATGTACACAGTAGTGATAACTCCATTTATGGGAATAAATGAAATCACCATAGCAAAGCTGGTAACATAATGGGAACTGAAAGCTGAGGGTGGAACACTGATAAGACATTTACACTGAAGGAAAAGGCAAGGGGAGTAAACATTGCAGAAGAAAGGCCAAGATGGTGCAGGAAGACAATAGCCAAGATACAAGAAGGAGTTCAATTTTGTTGAATGCAGGAAGAGTTGAAATCAAATCCAGATGGAAATCATTTGGCCAACAAGAGGTCAAGAGCTCTGTATTACTTAGTTTTCTATCACTGTGATGAAATATCCTGATAAAAGCAACTCAATAGATAAAGGGTTTATTTTGGCTCACAGTTCAAAGGTACAGTCCATAATTGCAGGGAACTCACAGCAGTAGGAGCTAGGGACAGTTGATCACATCACATTCACACTCAGAAAGCAGAGAACCATAAATGCTTAAGCTCAACTATCTTTCTCCTTTTTGTGCCCCACAGGACCAAAGCTCAGGGAAGGGTGCTGCCCACTTTTAGAGTGGACCTTCCCACAATTAATTTGATCAAATTAATCTCCATATGTGCAAACTTCCAATGGAGGAAAGCAAACAATAGTCTTACCTAGCTATGATACCTATGAACCAGAACAACCAGCATGACACAATAACCATTAAGGGTGCAATAGTGGCACACATATCTTGGTGATAACCAAAAACACTCTGGTTGGGTGTAAGACCTGCTCAACAAGAGAGAAATCATGCCTGGTATTGGAAACCTAACCAACAACACAAGGTGTGATAAGTAATGGATCTTGGAGGAGAACCTACAACTTGCACTTTCTAAATCAACATAATTCATAACTACATTCTAAATATTTATCCTTATACCCACAGATGAGTGTAGTTTTCACCCCTTATCAAAGAAACTTCTCTTGGCAACAGATGAGGATCATTACAGAAAACTACAACTGATCAAAATGCAGAGAACAAGAGATTATGTGATGCCTAGTTCCAACTGATACATCTACAACACAATTCCTGCACCTAAAGTTCGGTGCTCATTTGGGAAGAAGGAGCAGAAAGATTATAAGAGCCAGAGGACCAGAAAGCTTGCTGTTAAATTGTGTTTCCAAAAAATGTCAGAGAATCTATACCTATAAAGTCTCATCAACATAGATGTCCAAACAAGATAGCTAACATGGAAATGAGAAAGCTCACAGGGCCTCAACCCTAAACCAAGTGCTATGGGTAAGTAGGAAATGCTGAGAGTGGAAGAAATGGTCTTCCCAGGGAAAAGGTTCCTAATTTTATCAGGTGGTCAGTCCTGAAATCATAGGTAACATTATATGGGCTGAGCAGGTTATATTTATGTATTCAAAAACACATACATATATATGTATATATATACATATATATGTATGTATGTGTGTGTGTGTGTGTGTGTATGTGCATGTGTAACAACAAAGAAAAAGTGGGCATGGGCTTGAGAGAGGAGGGAGCAGGGAGTGCATAGGAGGGGTTGGAGAGTGGAAAAGGGAAGGGGGAGAAATAATATTATATAGTAATTTCAAAGTTATTATTAAAAAATCCCACAGAGGCACTAATCTATATAGTCCCTCATAGGTGTTCCTAGAGGTTTGTTTCCCAGACAATCTTAAATTCCATCAAGTTGGCAATTAACACTAACCATTACCAGCTCCTTGAAGGAATTGGCAATAAAGGTTGATTTTGGCATGGACTAGAGGAATGAATTAATGAGTGAGTAAATGAGTGAGTGAGTTAGTGAAATTAGTGAAGACAGGCTTTGCAGAAGTTTGGCATTTAAGTGACAGATGAGTAGTCTAAGGGGAAAGCTGGCCTGCCACTTGACTATTTTTCTAGGGGAATAAGCTTCAAAAGACACAAAGGATGCCAGAGAAAAGAGAAAGCTGATGGCTCAAGATTTTGAAGGAAGATGGAATAGGGCCTCAGCTTTCTCAAACCTGCTTGTGAGCCATTCCTTAAATTTTTAATGATACAGAAATAGATATGCATAAGCCAAGATACAACATGTTCCTTGACTAAAAAAGAAAAGATTTCAGTCTCACATTCACTATCGTTTAAAAGATCTATTCCCATAAAATATCTATCCTAATAGTAAAAATATTTATATAGAAATATTTTTAAAATCTTATTTGATCAGAAATATAGAAAAATTTGGTAGAATCATTCCCAAAGCACATCATATTTTCATCTGCCATTAACATAAGAGCACTCATTAGATCCTCCTAATAGCGTCTCCTTTCTACCAGGTGAGCATTTTCTGTGACTCAAAAAACTGCTGGTGGTGAGATCCAGAGAGGGAAATGTCTTGTCTCACTAGGAGAAAAAACCCTCACATCTTTGTTGTAAAAAAACAAAAACAAAAACAAAAAACAACCTACCATGACAACAAATGAAATACCACAAAAAAGAAATCGAGAAAAATAATATAAGACGGTTTTGTGGTATGATCCCTTTTCCTCACACTCCATTCAGTCTGCTTAATAGTTATTTTCTACATATAACAAAGATGTTTTGGGTTGGGGATGTAGCTCAATTTGGAGAGTGCTACCCTAGCTTGCGTGAAACCCTGGGTTTGACTCAATGCCTCATAAACCAGACCAGGTAACACCAACACTGGAGGTAGAGGCAAGAGGATTAGAAATTCAGTCATTCTCAGCTATATAGTGAGTTCTAGGTCAGCCTGGGCTACATAAGACCTCATTTTAAAATAATAGCTAATTAATAAAACTATTTTTACATTTTAAAAGCATTATTTCTTTTCCTTGTTCTCCCCTCAATGAGTGTTCACCTCTAAATTTGTGGAGATTGAAGCAGAGGAGGAAGATAGGGATAAGAAGATGCCAACAAGGTATGACAATAAGAAAAAGAAATTAAGCCTGGTGGCAGACACTTGTCATTCAAGCACTCAGGAGGTCGAGATAATATGATCATGAGTTTCAGGTTAGACTAGGCAAATGCAGATCAAGTCAGTAGAGTTCTCACTTGGCATGCATTAGGCCCTAGGTTCCATCCAAGCATCACATAAACCAACCATGGTGGTACATGCTGGTAATCCCAGTTGAGGTGGAGGCAGGAGTATCAGAATTTCAAGGCAATCCTTGGCTGCAGAGAGTTTGTGGCCAGCCTGAGATACACCATACCCTGTCTCATGGGAGGGAGAGAGAGAGGGATGGATGGGTGGAGGAAGGAACTGAGGCAGAGACAGAGAGACACAGACAGAGACAGAGAGGAAGGAGAGAGAGGGAAAGAAAGAGGGAGGAAGAGAGAGGTGAGGAGAGAGAGAAGTATGGTTTTGTTTAAATGGTATTAGGATCAGTGGATATGTTCCCATTTTGAACTGGTGCCACAAAAGTCTGGTTCACATTGCTTGTTAGCACCAAAGTGAAGAGTGATGAATTCTTTTTTTTTTTTTTTTTTTTTTTTTGATTTTTCGAGACAGGGTTTGTCTGTGTAGCTTTGGCGCCTTTCCTGGAACTCACTCGGTAGCCCAGGCTGGCCTCGAACTCACAACAATCCACCTGCCTCTGCCTCCCGAGTGCTGGGATTAAAGGCGTGCGCCACCACCGCCCGGCTTCTTACTATCATAGACTAAGTTTTAAAGGGCACACTCATGGCTGGAAAGCACAAGAAGATCCCAGGATATTGCATACTAGTAGGGAGGAAACCCTTCTGGAACTGAGTAAATCATATTTAAAATGTGCCACACCAGATAATACAAAGCAGTGAATCCAAGAAAGAGAAGCCCAATTCACAGGCAGTTTTCACAGAGACTTCAGAGCATGCAGATGCTTAGGGGCGCCCTGGACTTTACCAGACTGTGTGCCAGAGGAAAGGCATATCTTGTCAGGATCTCAAACATATCTCTTCTGCTGTGACCTTCCTGCTTCAATGCAAACCTCAGGTTTCTCAAATCCTAGAAGCAAGGAGAAAGCAGAGCTGAGTCTTCAAGGAAATTATAATTACCAAAAAAGTCTCTTCAATTAAGGGAGAAGATTCACTTACATATAAAGGCAATTTATCTAGACTACTAAGAAAATTACATTTTTCTATGATATCTTGATTTATTCAGTTTAAGAAGACCTGAAGATAGTGCAATTGTAGCCAAGAAAGTAAAGACTAACCACTTCACCAGAAATAAGGCTGTTTCCAAACCAAAGTGCTAAAGACAAGACAGTAGAAATACAGTCTAGAAAAAAAATACTCAACCGTGCCTTGCTCTTCATCTGTTCACTTTCCACCCCAAGTTCACTGCTTTGAAAGGAACTTTAATTATTAAACAGTATTTAAGTCATATAAAGTTTCAAGAGTACCTGCTATTAAATATAATCTCAAAATTGTTAAATATGTCATTAAAATGCAAACACTTTCTCCCTAAATGATTGGCATTTTATGTTCTCATACAAGTAATATAAGTAATAAACTTTTACTATTCAATTCTACTTTCATGGAGTTCTATATAAGCCACATTAATGTACTCTACATTAGATATCACTTTACTCTCAGAAACTATAAATTAATGATCAAAATCAGATTTTAATGGCAGCTCTCCACACATGTCTCTTTAATAGGCAAGAAAGACTTTAAAACTGAATCTAAATGATATAGGGTCCTCTAATATCTGTTTGTATTAACCATAGTATTCTATCTTATTTTTAAGAATGAATGTTTTATAGGTTATCTTTCTTTAAAATAATCAATCATGAACTCCAGGACTACTTAAGGTGTGAGCCTCATTCAGTCCCTGCCATCTTACATATTACAACATTCATATTTTGCAAAAGGATTTTTGTTTATTTTATCAATAATACTTTTCAAAAAGATTTATTCTACTTTTATTTATGTGTGTGTGCACATGTATGCAGGTACCTGCGGAGGCCAGAAGACGGTATTAGATTCCCTGGAATTAGAGGTGGTTGTAGAAAGCACAGTGTGTGTGCTAAGAACTGAAGTTATCCTCTACAAGAGCAGCAAGCGCTGATGACTGCTGAGCCATCTTTCCAACCCAGGAAAAATTTATGCCTCACAATTCTTCAGTCTGAAGGGCCAGTGAAAGCTTTGCCATATACATTCCAAAAGGCAAGTAAAGTATGACGAAGACTCCAAAACCACCAATAAATGACCTGAGATCAATCATTCTGAATGAAGATGGTAGCTACTGAGGCTTGACAGCTCCAGGATCTTATGCTTCCTTTTTTGTTTCTTTTTATTTTTATAGCACTGAGGATGTAATCCAGGACTTCATGCATGCCAGGCAAACACTCTACCACCCAGCTACATTTCAGGCCCATACTAAAAGTGTGTTACTGAAAAAAGTCCAAAAACAAATTTATATCATATCCCCCCAAATCTTGGGGTATTAGTTGTTAATTCATGATAATCACATGAAAGGAAAAGTCATTTCAATAGGACAAGATACTTCCAACAGGTTTCCAAGCAGCCACAGGTATAACACTGGATAACTGCCAACTGTCAGGCCACAAGGACCTATAAGGAATTTTCCTTCTAACAGCCATAGGGCACTGGTAGCACTACAACATCATTCTCTTCACCACTTTGCTCCAAATTAGACTGTTTCCAAATCAATATTTATTGTGATCCACCACTGACTCAGAGGAATACTTTTCACATGTCGAAGCATGAATGACTCAAGTCACTTTCTGTCATCTGATTCAGATGCAATTACAGTAAAAAAAAAAATTCTTTCTTGCGAACAAGAAAAAAAATAAAGTGAACAAGGCATATGATTCACAGGCAGCAGATCACCTAGTCTGGAACATAAATACTAGCATACACTAACTGTAAGTCATATCTGGTCTCTTCCAGTTTGACTCATTAGGGAAGGGTAACTAGGAAAGAACCTTGTGGTGTAAGAGTCTCCCTGTTAGACTCAACATGCTTACCAACTGGATCTTATGGTGATACTCAATGGCTTAATTATTATTAAAGAAAACATTTGACAGTCTACCTCAATATACTATACTGTCTTTAAACCAAGTAAGTAGAAATAGGAGAGAAGAGCAAGAAGACTCTCTGGCAGTATTGTTTGCCCTGCCTTTTAACAAAAAGACTTTAAGTTGTTATTAGAGGTGGTACAGGGCCTGCAGGGTAGTAATTCCCATATTCACAACTACCTTCTCTCCTGTGGCTGTATAAGGTCCTTTAGAACCAAGAGCCATTCTATGCATGTTGCTACTGATGAGTGAAACCCACATGTACACAGCTAAAACAGCCAAGTGTAGGGGTTTGTCCTTATTTGGGGAGAGAAATGCAGTGGCATCATGATTACTAACTACAGGTGCAAGGTGATATATGAAACAGGATGGCAAGTGCTTATCCCACTGCTGCAGACTTCTCTTATATCAATGTCAGGTTTGCCACTAAGAAAATGGAGTGTGCCTTTTGTGACATCAGTGTTTCTTAGGAGGTAATTTTATTAAAAGGTTGTGCTAAGTGGCATATATCTTAATCTCAGCACCCAGGAGGGAGAGCAAGAGTTCAAAACCGGCCATGGCTACATAAGGGTTCAAAACCAGCTTGGATGACATAAAACCCTGCCTTAAAAAATGTTGTTTTATAATACTGCTCTAAGGCCTCATCTATTTGAAGTACAGGTCAATTAAAAAAACTGATGTATGTAACACCTGAGGTTTTTTTTCCTGGTAAGCTGTTCCTAAGTTGTTTAAGAGTGTACTCTGTTTTATTCATTTGGGAGGATTAATATTTAAATATGAATTTTCCTATTGATGAGGCAAGTACCCTTTGGGATGACAGTCACTTAAATGTCACCAAATTATCAACCACACTGCTTTGAATGCTTAATATAACACCCCTTCCCATGAATCATTTGAGGCAAAATGCAAAGACCCTTTTTCAAATTAAATCTCTATACTTCCAGGCCTCACAAGGTAGCCAGTAGCTGGGATGGGAAACAGATCATGAAAACAGCTCAGATTCCAACAGAAACAAGAACAGCTGAGGTGGGGCATAGTAGAGAATCTCAAGGCAAGAGTAATCCTTTGGATTCTGGTTGCTCATATTCACATTGATCTTTTACAAACTGGAGAGGAAAATTGTGTATTGAATTCCCAATGCAAACTAAGTATAGGAGCTTGGCTTTTTAGAAATTACAGCACCAGAGACTAGAAAACAGGGTCTTTCATTGGTCCTCAGCAACACCAAGGCAAGTCATGTCCACTTTGTGAAGGCTTCATTTCCCTATCATACAGAATAATGGGCTTAGGGTGGTCAAGGCTCAGCACCTTCAGCCAGGCCACTTTGTATAGTCCTTAAAATGAGAACATTATTTTACAAAACATACAGGAGAATATGCAACAGATATCTCATGTAACTCCACTGCCTAAAATATTTGCTATCTGGACCTTTTTCTAGAAGTGTGATAATCCCTGCACTACTAGCAAGATGTCTGACAGTTACCTGGGACACTTTTTGAGTCTTGGCCTTTAGAGCATACCTTAGAGTCAGCTCTGGGCTAGAACTCAAAGATCTACATTTCTCAAAAGCTTTCTGGATATCTTGATGCACACATTTAAGATCTATTGGGCAAATGTCCTCCAAACTCCTTCTAGCTCTTTCTAGAACTGAGCGCAATGCAATAGATAGTGGTCTTCCAATACCCAGTACATAGAAATCAGATTTCCTTGCTAGAAACCTTAACTGTTCATAAAAAGATTACCTCCACCTATTTGGAGTTCAGCTTTGCCACTCAATGGACCATAGCAGCAAAGCTCCCTAATTCTTCTGAAATTCTCCATCTATGCATATGTCGGGGAGGTTTGTGTCAAGTTCCTAGTATGCACTTGGGTGAACACAGATACTCAGTAGCTTTTTTGCTGTAACAACTGGCTAAACCTTATCACAACTAATTTTCCCACTTACCATCCCCAAATAAAATATTAGGCCACTGCCACTGAAAATGGTTGTTATAGTTAAGGAGACACCCTGCTCACAAAGGGCAAAATCTCTTGTATGCTTCCTCCCTTTCATAGTATGAAGGTGTCTAGGTGGTGATACATGGTGCCATAATAAGCAATGAAAACACTCACTCTTTAACTCAATCATATTACTCCTGAGAACTTACAACCATCATTTAAAAGGAAAAAAAAAATGATGCACATGAAGATGGTCAGTGGGGCCAGAAGTAGCTGGGAGGACTTTCAGTCAACTCCATGGGACAGGCATACGACTACGAAAACTATGGTGTTCTGACCACCTGCGGAGGAGTAGAGTGAAATGAAGATTTAAGAAATGTTATCTATAAATTTTCTTCTGCCCCAGCAAGCTAATAAGCTAACCATTTCTTTGAGGAACTCTTGACTACAGGAGGCCCCTTGTATGGGAACTCTTCCCCCAGGCACTTTTAAAATCTCAACTCACAAGGGAAGCCTCAAGACTAGAACCTGAGATTAACAAGAGATTTTGATGATTTTGAACTCAGAGATCTACCTGCCTGTCTCCAAATGCTGGGATTTGGAGGTGTGGAAAGGTATGTAATATCACCTCGGAAAATGGTTTTTATTTTTTAAGCCCACATTAATTTTCTTCTAGTCAATACTAATTTGTCTTTTTCTTTGTATAAGAAAGTACCAAATCTCTTACTTTACAAGTAATATCTAGACCATAGGAATTTTCTCCTCTACTTGTTGCGCCTCCCATTTTTTCAATTCTTGATATCACACCCAGAGGAACATCAAGTATTAGAGCAGAATCCTGTAATGGACAAAATTACAAAAGTCAGTGTTTCTGTCAGTATAATGAAAACATCAAAAAATGTCAAAATAATCATAAGCTTTCAATTTTTTAACCTTTGGTACATTAGCCACTTAAAAGTAAAAGTAGGATATAGATCACACATAAAACAACAAGCATTACAATAGGCACGTATGCCATCAAAATGCATCACCAACCACTTGGCATTGCCTATAATTCCAGGGGCCTGGGAAGTCACTCACAGTCGGTTTCTATAGGTCCTCTCCTACACTGCTCTAATATCCAGCTAAGTCAAATCCTTCCCTATTCTTTAGACACTTCTTCTACAGTCAGGACCAAGCACTTTGCTCAAAGTTCTCCTGTTGTCCAGAATGATCCATCTTTCCCAACTACTAAAATTCTTCTGGGATCTGTAGCTCTGGCTCTACAAGTCTCGTTTTTCCAATTGGATCAATTGGATCAATCCTCTTCCTCTAAGGAAGCACCTAAGATAGATTCCCCTTGTATTCCCTGCTTCTCTATCTTCTCACTATGAATTAATTTTCTCACTAGAACCCAAGCACTTGTTTCATGGGTTGATAGTCAAGCCAAAGACTGGAAATATATACCAAGAAGAGCCATAAAAATATCCTATCTTTTGACCCAATCATTGTATTCCTAAAAAATTTACAGCAATCATAAAACAAGAGAAAAATAACTATACAGATGAAGATGCTTAATGGGGGAAGACGTAGCTAGCAGAGAGGAGATCAGTCAATTTAATGGGACAGGTATGCAGCTATTAGGATAATTATGATATCTGGCCAAATAAGGTAAGAGGAATGAACAACAATCAAAAATACACTGTGATTGAAGTAACAGAAAATATGTAGTCAAGGATAAAGATATGAAGGGTCAAACATGCTAAAATTTATTCTCTCACAATTATACAGACACACATAGACACAGACAAACACACACTGATCATATTCTCCTCTATCTCCCCTCACACCAAACAACCACTTCTTTCCTACCTCCATGTCCTTTTTTGTGACCTCTGAATTTAGTTAGGGTTGATTACATGAGTATAAATGTGTGGTAATTTATGGGACCATGGGCAACTTATCAGTGACTATATCATTGAGGAACATGACTTTTCCTCTACTAGCAAACATTAACTGTCTATAGTTCCTCTGGGAGGGATGGGGTCATATGAGTCCCTCCATCTTCCAATGGAATGTTGATGGGCTCAGTCTTGTGCAGGTAGCCTCTGCTGTTGTGAATTCAAGGGTACCACAGTCATGTTATATCCAGAAGACAGCATTTTGTAGCATTCCTTCCAATCATCTGACTCATATTCTTTCTGCCTCTCTTCTGTGATACTCTCTGAGCCTTGGAGCAGGTGATATAAATGCCCCACTTTGAGGGGCTGAACATTCAACCAAAAATTTATTTTAATGGTATGTTCAGTGACCGACAGTAAGGAAAAAAATTAAAGGTAGATAGATGTTTATTCGACAATGCCCTTTGGGAATACAAGGAAAAATATTCCATTCATTTTTAAATCCTCTCCTAAAAAAAAAAAAAGAAACTAAGTATTTCTTGAAAATTATGTTTAGGTCATGAGTTTTCTAAAAATTCAAATTATAAGTCTGTGGTTATATCTATACCATGGAAACAAATATATGTGTACCTAGAGAAATTTTAACAACACCCTGCAGTATAAGTAAAGCCAATCTCAAGATACAATGCTATGTGATTCTGTTTATATACCATTCTTTTTGTTTGAAGTTTTTTTTTAGTAGTCCAGGCTGGCCTTGAATTTCTGATCCTTCTGCCCCATCCTCCCAGTGCTGGGGCTACAGGCCTGTGCAACCATATCCGACTATGTAATAGTCTTGAAATGATAAGACAGGGATTGAGCACAGGAACACAGTTGCCAGGAGATGGGAAGAGAGCATGAATATGAAGGATTCTTTTGTGGTGCTTTAATAGTTTCATATCTTCATTATTGATGGTGGTTACTTGGTAGCAAATGCCACAGAATGTACTTAAAGACACTCACAAAACTGTTAACATTCAAGTACTGATTAACTGTACTGTTTGTACTGTGCTGAGCACCTCTCCCACTCCCACCCTCTTTCCTTCCTTTTCAGGTGTTTGTGTGTGTGTGTGTGTGTGTGTGTGTGTGTGTGTGTGTGTGTGTGTGTGTGTGTGTGTGTGTGTGTGTGTACAGAGGCCACAGGAAAACATCAGGTGTCCTGTTCTATCATTCATCACCTTATTCCTATGAGACAGGTTCTCTTACTAAACTGAGTCTCTTCCTCCTGCAGCGCTGGGGCTGTAGATGTATGTACAGCCACAACTTGGCTTTTTACATGGGTACTGAGGTGGGTGCTGGTATCCAAATTGAGGTCCTCATGCTTACACAGCAAGTGGTCTTACCCACTGAGCCATCTCTCTCACCTCCCAACCTACTTTCTGGTTGATCAAACAATATAGTTATTGGAGGCAGCTTGGAGATTAGTGCATGAGACCTCTCTTTACTATTTATACAAGATCATATGTGCTTGTGGTTATTCGCAAATAAAAAGTAGAAAAAATAAGTTTGGTTATCATGTAAAGAAAAACAGCACAAGCTCTTAACATGGTCAAAAGTGGCTCAAATCCGAGTTCTGACATTTATTAGCTAGAGGACTTGAACAAGTCAGTGTTATCTCTAGGCCACACTAATCTGTAGAGTAGTGATGATTTGAGATAATGGATTTAAAGGACTTGGCACAATGCCCACTGATGGTAGCCAGAATACAATGGGAGTTGTTATTATTATCATTCTGATGATGTTAAAGTGCAGCTTAGCATTTGGAAGACATGTCTGTGCTCTGCACACATAGCAGATCAGTATGCTCTGGCAGAGCTTTGTCTTTGTACCTGTAAGGAAGCATTACTATCTGTTGTATGCATTCCTATGAAATACTATGCATTCTACAACATGACTGAAAGCAAAATGCCCAAAGAGAAAACCCTGACTTAGTAACATATAAATAGCTGTTACATTATAATGTATTTACTTCTTACTACAGTCTATCTTAGCATTATCATGCAGTGTGGTATATTCTTTGTTTTTGCTTTTTGTTTTTTGTTTTTGAGAGAGGGTTTCTCTGTGTAGCTTTGGGGCCTTTCCTGGAACTCACTCTGTAGCCCAGGCTGGCCTTGAACTCACAAAGATCCGCCTGACTCTGCCTCCCACGTGCTGGGATTAAAGGTGTGCGCCACCACCACCTGGTGCAGTGTGGTATATTCTTGGACTATGCTGAGATTTATGAGTGTCTGCGAATTGCATTCTTACGTGTCAAACTGACTCCTAAGTATATGCACTACATGCTACATAAAAGCTTGATATTCTAATATCAACACAGAAGCAAGAAGTTTGTTTTGAATGCAGGAAGATTAAAAATGAGAAAAAAAAACAGCATGATAGCTCAGTGGATAAAGGCACTTACTGACAAATCTAAAGACCATAGATTCATCTCAGGAATCCACATTGTGGAAATAGAGAACCTGACTCCTGTAAGTAGTCCACAGGTGCTCCCCAAACCCTGGAAATAAAGACTTATAGTTTTTTTGTTTGTTTGTTTGTTTGGGGTTTTTTTTTCACTTTCTTTTTTTATTAAGAAAATTTTCCCTTCATTTTACACATCAATCAAAGATCCCCCTC